>PISX010002353.1:0-163425 GCA_004024625.1 Mellivora capensis | reverse complement strand
GTACTGGCACAAAAACAGACACATAGATCAATGGAACAGAATAGAGAGCCCAGAAATAGACCCTCAACTCTATGGTCAACTAATCTTCGATAAAGCTGGAAAGAATGTCCAATGGAAAAAAGACAGCCTCTTCAATAAATGGTGTTGGGAAAATTGGACAGCCACTTGCAGAAAAATGAAATTGGACCATTTCCTTACATCAAACAAAATCTTTTTAAAAATGAATAAAATAAATAAATAAAAACAGATAATAATAGCCTATTATTTAATGAGTAATAAATATATGGTTTATCATTCCTCACTCACTAGAAACCTTTCAGTATCTCCCACTCCCACTTCAAATTTGTTTTTGCTCTGTTAGACTTAGTAGGCACATTAAGAAGACAATTAAGAAGAAAAGAAACCTAACCTCATTGTAAGTGTTTAATACTTTTCAGATCTTATGATTCTCAGTTAATCCCATTTCTTCAACCCCTCCATACCAGTTCTTGAGATGCAAAATATATAGTTGATTTAAAATATTGTGTAAATTCTACGGGTGCCTGGGAGGCTCAATCAGTTAAGTGTCTGACTTGGGCTCAGGTCATGATCTCAGTCCTGGGATGGAGCCCAGAATTGAGTTCTATGTTCAGCGGGGGGTCTGCTTCTTCCTCTCCCACTGCCCCTCCCCACTGCTCGTCTTCTCTCTCTCTCACTCAAATAAATAATCTTAAAAAAAAAAACTCTTAATAAAATATTGTCTAACTTTTAACTTAATAAAAAATTTAAAAATGTAGGGGCACCTGGGTGGCTCAGTCAGTTAAGTGTCTGCCTTTGGCTCAGGTCATGATCTCAGGGTTCTGGGATCGAGTTCCGTGTTGGGCTCCTTGCTCGGCAGGGAGCCTGCTTCTCCCTCTCCTTGCCTGCCACTCCCCCTGATTGTGCTCTCTATCAAATAAATAAATAAAAGTATTTTAAATTTTTTAAAAATGGGGGCACCTGGGTGGCTCAGTGGGTTAAGCCTCTGCCTTCGGTTCAGGTCATGATCCCAGAGTCCTGGGATTGAGCCCCGCATTGGGCTCTCTGCTCAGTGGGTAGCCTGCTTTCCTACCCCTCCACCCCTGCCTGCCTCTCTGCCTACTTGTGATCTCTGTCAAACAAATAAATAAAAATCTTAAAAAAAAATTTTAATGTAAATATTTCTCAAGCTTTTCTCTAATACAGAACATGTAACTTAATACTACTTTCTGTCCAGATTTTTCGTATTCATATTCATTTCATATTCATCTCAGTGCCATCCCTTTAACAGAAACAGGAATGGAGTTCTTTGCCTCTGGTTTTGTTTCTCATGTTTAAGACTGTATCCAAAACTTACTTTCCTCTGCCATTTACTTTCCTCTCCTTTCCTTTATCCAACCTCCAGTTTCATCTTTTTAAAATTATCTCTATAAGACAGGAGCTTGACTGGCTTAGTCAATAGAACACAAGACTTTTGATCTTGGGGTCATGAGTTAGAGTCCCATGTGTGGCATAGATTTTACTTAAAATGAGAAAAAAAAGTGAAAACAATTTTCTCTATAAGAATGGCTCAAGAACTGCATTCATATGAGCCAAATTTCTAACGGCTACAAAGATGTACCTATAAATTTTTAGTTTGGGAGAGATTACTGTATTTCCAAATGATTATAGAGCTTCCATAAGCATTGTGCTCACTAAAAAATTTTCTCAGTAAAATCTGCAGGAGTTTTCTTCCTCCCTCTTCCTCCTCTCAACACCTCTTTCCTTATCTCTCTTTACAATGATAGAATATCACATATTTTGGATAGTAACTTTTTTACTTGGAAAAGTATTAATTTAATTTATATTATTTATCTATAAGATCAGATATGGCCTTGAAGTATTCTGAGAATAACATTGGCAAACATTTTTTTGGCACACTTTTTTTAAGTTAATGATGACTACATTTCAATTCTGAGCTCTTAATTCCCTTCTTTAAAAAATTGGCAGTTTTCATAACTAATCTTTCAAGTTTTCTAGTTAACACCATCAAATTATAGATTCATATTCTACATGTTCACAAGTTACTCAAAATATTTCAAATGTGCTGAATTATACAGACCACACGAAGAAGTAGGTAAATGTACTTTAACAGAATCTGTTAAATCTTGGAAATTTAACAACAGGGGACATCATAACATACTAATAGGAACTGTTACAGAAAATAAAAAACAAGGTATCTCAGAATTCCCTTACAAGCTTGCTTTTTAGCTACAGGCAAGTCTCTTAGCATCTCCGGGTTTACTTCCTCATCTAGAAAATGTGATCTCTAAAATTCTCCCAGCTCCAAAACTTTTATGAATTTTATGAATTAAAAAATCACAGAAAAAAAAGAAAAAGTTTGAAATACTCAAATCTATAGAACTTGTCTAATCAAATAAAAATATTGATGAAGCTATAATGTAAAAATAACAAACCACATTTCTTTCTATAATTCTCCATACAGTGGGAATATATATGTATAAAAGCCAAGTATATAGGTAAGTACACTACACTACACACTGTTGCATAACCATTGTATTAGATTCTGGGTAATGTTTAAGCTTAACACTGTGAGGTTAATAGTCCTTGGAATACAAGAATAATTACTTCTAAGCCATTTACCAAGTCTAATCACATATGTTAATTTCATTTTTTCCATCATAACTAGTTATATTTTTTTCTTAAAAATAAACAAAAGTGTTTTCAATTCCTTGCCCCCAAGAAAGGCTAATAATAGGCAGGAGTAATGAGCTAAAAGATAAAAGGTCGCAAACTCAGATGCGTTCAGAGGCAGCAAAGTAAATGAACTAAATGTGTGAAGTGGCTTCAGATAACACAGTTGAGATTGTTAGGTCAGTGACAACACAACAGTTCACACCTTGCCTAAAGACATCCTAATTATAAACCATAAGCAATCTGGTTTTTCCTGCAGGAAAGATAAACATCTCTATCAATTAGCTTACTACCATCTCCAACACTGCCAAACTATTTCGGGCATCCGAGTTTGAGGTTGAATTGAAAGAGAACATTCTTTAAAATCAAAAGTACTAAATAAATAAATAAATAAATAAAACCGAAAGTACTTTCACAATTTACATAAATAAGAAAACTCAAATTCTATGTTTACATTAATTCAGCACTCAACAAATAAAAATTGGGAACCAACTACATGCTAAGGCATTATCAGTATCCCTTAAGGCAAGAAAGATACTGGCATACTGTTTCTAATAGCAATGAAAATTAATTTTACTACTAAAAGAATAATTCTGTACTTCAAAAAATACTTTTTAATCCAAAGATTATCCATTTACCTAGTCTATAAATCCTTTATTTAACTTGGGAGAAAATGCTTAATCAAAAAAATTGCAATAAATGACAGTGGGTTTAGTATAGAAACCAACATCCACGACTCTTGACTGATGCTTTTCAGCTCTCTTTAGACCTGTGAGAAAAATTTTGTGACATACTTCCCTAAGGAGTTTTATATTTTAAAGATTTTATTTATTTGACAGAGAGACAGAGTACAAGCAGAGGGAGCAGCAGAGGGAGAGGGAGAAGCAGGCTCCACACCAAGCAGGGAGCCCAATGTGGGGCTCCATCCAAGGACCCTGAAATCATGACCCTAGCCAAAGGCAGATGCTTAACCAATTGAGCCACCCAGGCACCCCTCCTAAGAGTTTAAACTGTTGTTCAGAGAACAAAATAATAAAGGGATTATTTATGAATTAGGTGGAGTAGTAAGTATGATTAGCTGAATTCTCTGGCATTTTCAACATTTTCTTTTTAAAATTTTTTAGTAACCATTACACCCAGCATGGGGCTCAAACTCACAACCCCAACATCAAGAGTCGCATGCTTTACCAACTGAGCCAGCCAGGTTCCATTTACAACTAAAGCATATGCTTAGTCTCAGCAATTCTATTCTTAGATATATAAACCCAAGAAAATGGAAAAGTTATGTACATAAAAACTTGTGCAAAAATGTTCATAGCGGGGCGCCTGGGTGGCTCAGTGGGTTAAAGCCTCTGCCTTCAGCTCAGGTCATGATCTCAGGGTCCTGGGATCGAACCCCGCGTCAGGCTCCCTGCTCAGCGGGGAGCCTGCTTCCTCCTCTCTCTCTGCCTGCCTCTCTGCCTACTTGTGATCTCTCTGTGTCAAATAAATAAATAAAAATCTTTAAGAAAAAAAAAGAAAAAATCATATCTTATTTTTTAAAAAAGTTCATAACAACATTATTAACAACAGCCAAAAAGAGGAAATAACCTAAATGTCCATCAGCTAATAAATGTAAAACATGGTTATCTCCATAGAATGGAACATTATTTGGCCATAAAAAAGAACAAAATACTGATACATGATACAACATGGATGTACTTGATAACATCATGTTAAGTGAAAGAGGCTGAGGGAAGAAAACCATATATTCTTTGATCCCATTTGTACTAGATGCCCAGAATAGACCAATCTATAGAGACAGAAAGTGAATTTGTATTCCCCAGACACTGAAGAATAGGAAGTGAATGCTAATGGATATGGAGTTTCTTTTTCAGGTGATGAAAATGTTCTGGACTTAGTGGTTACACAACTCTGTGAATATACTAACCACTGAACGATATACTTTTAAAAAGCTAAGCTTTATGGCATGTCAGTTACAATGCAGTAAGGCTATAAAGTATGTGGTGATTAGAGCCCATTTACTGTATCTCTAAAAGAATCCTTGTACTCTGCTGAAGGGTGATAGGATCCAGTGTACCTTGTACATAGATCAGTCATCTTAAAAGCTACTTTTGAACCAAAAACTTTGTTTCAAGACATCATTCTTACTATGGTCAAAAAAAAAAAGAAAGCAAGCAAAATAATTTTTTAAACGTAAATATATTTAAAAAATTAAAACATCCAAGAACTGCAATCTATACATATGAAAAAGTAAAATATTTATATGCATAACAAGTAGTAGCAATGTCATTCATAAGCAGCAGTTAGTGTTTATTTTCCCCATATTTTGGTTTAACACCATAGTGGTAGTTTATTCTTTTTAGGGAAATTGCATAAGATACATATAGCATATGATGAGTAAGTTATAGAAGATTGTGTAATTGGAAAATTAATTCCAAGTAACAATATTTCCTCTAAAAACACATTTATTATTAAACAAGTTATTTTAAACTAATGGACAATAAAATGTGCCTATAATTTATTAAGTCCAAGATATATAGTCAACTTGCATAAAATTACATATGGCATTTTAAAAACAGCCTATTTCTAAAATATCAGTAATTCAGGCAATTGGGATTTCCACAGGAGATAACTGCCATTAATTTATTCTTTATGATGAAAAGGTGTGCCTTAAGAACATTACAACCATGTTATTAAGAAATGCTACAGCATACTTTAAAAACCAAAATGGTAAAACATATGCATTTGGATATTCTTTTATGGGTCCCAGCCCTATAGCAACATTTCAGTTGGAGATTTAAATCTAGTTAACCACATTTCCAAATTACTTGGGTTTTTATTTTCTAGAAATGTATATCACATGTGTAGGTGAGTTAAGAACTTAAATTTCCATTAAAAATGAGAAACTATCATACTGACAATGTAAAGATAAAAGAAATAAAGTACTTGGATAGTCTAGTACTTTATTAGAAATATATCCACTAACTCCACAAAAACAAATTTTACATGTAAGCAAAATACTAAAAATTTCTGATTTGGGAGAAATGAAATAAAATACAGTGAACGGTTGTGTCTTCATCTCTAACTGTAAAAATCCCTTTTGCCTATTTATTTGACCCGTCTCTATTCATGCAATTTAATGAATCCTCAAGATAATTTACACATCTTTATACAGAATTCACATCTACATCAGTAAACTGCCAGTCCTTTTATATTTTCAGTGCCTTATCAAAATATGGATAACAAAGTTTTTCATTCTATGAGGCAGGAAGATGTTTCCTAAGTACTTCTTTGGATGATGAGGATATAGTATCTGGGAAGGACACATCAAATTCTATTAGAAGGTCACCACGCTGGTCAGGATTTTTTGGAAACGGCAGCCCATATCCAATAATTCTTCTCCTCATTCCAGGCTTCACAATATCATTTATTGACATAGGTATGGTTCTTCCATCCATTGTTGGCACATTAACTGAGCAGCCACACAATGCCTAAAATAGACCAAATAAAATTAACAAACTTCAGAACTTCAAAAACTCAACAACAAAACTCGGTATAAAGGATGAAACCATAAGGTAAAATCTTAACCTCCAAAAGCATATCAATAATTTTAAGACTTTTTCCCCTATTAAGAAAATCCCTTTAGGACATGCATGATCAGACATACTACAAAAGAAGGAAAGGAGAAGGGGAAGGGAAGGAAAGGAAAGAGAAGTAAAGGAGGTCTTCCACATTGTCTTGAAATGAAATGGAGGTTGCCATTATGACATTCAAGATGCAGGGATGGAGCAGGACAAGAAAAGAGGGAGAAATTTAGGAGTGAGGGGAATTAGAATAAGAGCAACTACCTACTTCTTTGGAAGGAAAAATGTTAGGATAAGAAATATATTTTATTAGTTTAGTCAACAGATGTTTAGTGAGTGCCACAATATGCCACACATTCCTTCTAGATACTGAGCTTAGGGACCATGAACACAGATTCCACCTCAGGGAATGCTTGAGGGACTCAGAAGCTAACCACGAATAATAATACAGTATAACGTTAGCACAGAGGTGCAGGAGTCTTTTGTGAGACAAAGGGCACCTAGCTTACCCCCTTAGCTTCTGAGAGTACAGAATACTTGAGCTAAACATTAAACCAGTAGCAGGTTTCAAGGCAGAGTAAGGAACAACAGTGTTCCATAGGTTAGAACTCAGACGATGACATAAATGTAAATAAGATAATAGAGCAAACTTAGGGAAATGCATAAACATTTATGGGTAGAAATCAGATTGAAAATGACCTTTCATTTTAAGCTTAAAAGTCTGGACTTTATGGTAGATAGTATGTGGGATCATTTAAGCATTTTAAGCAGATAACTGACATGGCCATTTTTGCAGGATTGTAATCCAATTTGAAAAATGATGTCTAAAAATAGAACAATTGGGGCGCCTGGGTGGCTTAGTGGGTTAAAGCCTCTGCCTTCAGCTCAGGTCATGATCCCAGGGTCCTGGGATCAAGCCCCACATCGGGCTTTCTGCTCAGCAGGGAGCCTCCTTCCCCCTCTCTCTCTGCCTGCCTCTCTGCCTACTTGTGATCTCTGTCGAATAAATAAATAAAATCTTAAAAAAAAATAAAAATAAAAATAAAAATAGAACTAAGGACTCATATATTAAAGCAGTATGCTTATACGTTATTTTAAATTAATATCTTTTTGGTTATATAATTATTACTCCAAATTAACAATTTTAGAAAAAAATCTTATACATCGACTTCAATTACAATGCACAGCTCATAAACCATATATAAACTATAAAATTTGAGTAGTGTAAAGCCAGTGTTAGGCTTCCTAGTACATAATCTGGTTAGCACTTCAAGTTGGCATTTAAATTGTTAGTACAGATAACTAAACTTAGAAAATATAATCTTATCAATAAAAGAGGTATAATAGTAGTACTACCTCTGAAGGGTTCTTTTTTTTTTTTTAAAGATTTTATTTATTTATTTGATAGAGAGAGAGGGAACACAAGCAGGGGGAATGGGAGAGGGAGAAGCAGGCTTCCCGCTGAGCGGGGAGCCCGATGCGGGGCTTGATTCGGGGCTCGATCCCAGAGTTCTGGGATCATGACCTGAGCCGAAGGCAGACACCCAATGACTGAGCCACCCAGGTGCCCCACCTCTGGAGGGTTCTTATGAGAACTTAAAAAATAATGTGTACTAAACATTTAATAAATATTAGCTATTATTTAGATACATTCCCTAAGACTGGAGGCATATTTCTGTTCGGGTTCAGAATCCCAAGTCCTACTAACTTACCTCTCGTAAACTAATTTTAGCAGTGTAAATTATATTTGATCCATCCCTTTTAAATTTTGGGTGATCTTTATCTTTAATGATAAAAACAATGTCTGCTGGGATACTAGTTGGTGTTTCATCTCCTTCCCTTGGAAAAGTAATTTTGGTGCCTTCTTTCCACCCTTTTTTAATCTCAATGGTGAGAATTTTGTCCTCAGATCTATAACTCCTTCCATCAGGATTTAACCTTTTTCGAGAAATCTTCATCCGTTTGGTACAACCAGTATATATTTCTTCAAGTGATACTCTAAGTTCATGAATAACCGGAGGATCTTGTTTGATGCGGGAAGGCCCCACAGAATTTCTGTCTCTTGGATATCCGTTCATGCTGAATCCAAAAGCACTGAAAGGATCTCCATCTACTTCCATTTCATCAGACTCTCTACCACCAGCCATCCGTCTTCCAAAGAAAATTTCAAAGGGGTTGGAACCTCCAAAAAATGCTGCAAATGTGGCATGAGGATCGCCATGAAAAGTGTACCGGAAGGTACCTCCCTGTCCATCAGTGCCTCCTGCTCCTCCTTTCAATCCTAAACGAACAAATAAACATGATTAGGAAAAAGCCTGCAACTCTTGATAGTGAAACTTGTAAAAACTGTATTACTAACAAACTTTGGCCAACTTAGGTTACAATCTATTAATATAAATTGGCCAGAAATGCCATTATGACTAAATGCAGAACAGCTACCTAACTTTAGACCATTCCATCCTAAGGTCAACTTTTAGCTTTCAAATTCTTCCTCCAAATCTCCATGTTTAGTGACAATTTATACCTGAATCTTTGTTCCACTGGTAAATAAAATAAAACCGGAAACTTCTTATCTCATAAATTATTGGTTGGACAATCTAAAGCATATAAATGTAAGTTTTCAAAAGATGTCAATTGAAATAGGTCTTTGGTAATCAATGCAAAATGCATGATCTAAATCGTTAAGTGCCACTATAACCAGTGAGCATAATTAACAAAATAAAATACCATCTTCATACTAACTAGCTTTATTTCAGGTCTTTTACTGAAGACCTGAAGAGTTAATTAAAACGAACTCTTTCTGTGGCAGACAGGGAAAAAATTCTAATAATAGGACACTGTATGAAAAATGTTTTTTTAGACTCCAAAATTATTATCCCTATTCTAGCTAACAAAATTTTTTATCTAGGCTTACCATGTGATGGCATTAATTTCAACAGTATGTAAAAAGAAGATTAAAATCAAGCACTGTAAACCTTCTTGACATGTTAGTCCTTTGGACTGGTAATTTCTGCCTATTGTGGACAACTCGCTTCAGACACCAAGATAGTGACGTTTGACCCTATTCTTTAAGGTTCGGCTAAGTAATATGTAGCTCACAAGCAATCACATATTTGAATTAGCATTTTCTGTTACATACCAAAGCAAGTTTCTATTAAAACCCATAAAACATTAGTATAGTGATCTTTTAAGAGATCAATACTGACAAGGATTTATATCATTACAGCAGTAGCAAAGTTTCTGAATGACCGTTATGGGAGTTCCTGACAAAAGAAACAAGCAGGAAGAAAATCTAAAAATTTTAAAACTGTGATAAGTCCTAGAGATTAAACTAAGCGATTCTAATATGTTCAAACAGTAATTTGAGGGCAAGAAATACATTTTAATTCATTTTTGCATTGCTCACATATACAGGGTGAAAATGATAGGTGCTTGTATTTATTGAATAGAGAATGAACTAGTTCTTAAAGTCTATTTAAACTTTAAAAGGTGTCTTGAGTATCAGGATAGAAAAGAGGCAAAAGCAAAAGCAATATATAGTATAATATATAGCAATATAAATATAAAGTATAACCACACATACACATATGAGACTTAATAATAAAAAAAATATACTCAGCATGCTTTCAAAAAGGCTTAGTTTTGTATGTTTTATTCTATTTGTCTTCTTCTATTAAAAGGTATACATATATTCTGTATCATCCACCAGTCTCAGCTGATATTTACATTTTTACCTTCATCCATGAACAGAAATCTGGAAAGACCAAGAAAAGTCTAATAGTCTGTAAATTGTCAAAATATGTATTAAATGATATATCCAAAGAGCAGTTATGATATCCCTTATAGAAACAGAATGACCAGTAAAAGCAGAACAAGGACTTTTAACATGCAGTTCATACAAATTTCTTTTTATAAATTTTGGCAGTTCAGTTATAACTCCAAATGTTAAAAAAAAAAAAAAAAGTTAGAGACAGAATTTTACAAATGATAGCTTAGGTATATAACTCAGGGTCATGATCAATGTGACTAAACCAATGCTTAAATTACTTCAATCGTTTTATTTTTCATCCCACAAATATAATAGAGTATAATAGTTTAACAGAGAGTTAATAACATAAATTGAGTAAATTAGCTTGCCCAATCTCACTCTCTACAAGTCAATATCTAAATGTTTTGGACTCATGATAAATTATGAAAAGAAGGAATAACTTTTAAGTTTTTTTTTATTATGGGTTTGGGTTTTCCCTAAAACCTCTTCCCTCCTCTGCCAAAATTGGTAACTCAATCAGGATTACAGAGTCCCTGAGAAGATTCAGTCTGAAGTGACATTTATCAAAGCTGACAGGAAGGCTCCAATGAAACTTTGACGTTTTCCTTGACACTAAACAGTCAAGTACATAGCTTAGATAAAGGACAAGACTGCTATATAATGACTGCAAAAAAATCCTACCAAAAGTCACAACAATATAACATGAATTATTATGCAAGGACTGCCTTGCCTAGCACTTGAATTGTACCAAGCATGTTATCAACCATACAGTCAACTCTTTATTACATACGTTTTGACTGCTTGTGGAAAATTTTTAATATTCAATTGGATTCCCTCTGCTCTCCAAAATGTTTTCTAGACACCATCATCACTTTGGGTGTCAAGGAATATGCTCTAGAATCAACATTTGCCTATGCTATAGAAAGACTGCTATTATTTAAAACCAACCAACCAGTTTGCAATCCAAAAACAAATATATGTTCGGTATACAAGCTATAACCATGATTTCCACTAGTTAGTTAAAGTGTGTCAAAAGCAGCAGCACTGAAGGAGAAGGAGGATTTAAAAGAAAAAAAATTTAGGATTTTAATAACTCTTACTTTAAGGATATCTGATATATAAAAATCTATAGATTTATAGCAAGACATACAGAGTTACTAGCATAATGAGATCCTTTAAGCAGCTTTGACTCACAAAAATCCAACTCATTTTTGAAAATACATAGTGAATAATAAGAGATTCAATTGGTTAACTACGTAAACTAAAGAACTAAAGAAGCAAGCTGGTATAGATTAATAGACTGAACACAAGTTTGATCATTAAATACTACCTTTCAGTATTTAATGAAAGTTATTGAGTAAACTATAAATAAAAAAAAAAGGCATAAAGAAAAAGAAATGTTAGAGAACTAGGATACTGTAAAGACGTGTTACTAAAATATTTTTTTTCAGTCTTTTAATGCAGACTTCTGTTCATATCCACTGAACAATTTAAAACTAAACCTGAAACTTTCTGGGAGAGACAGGTTCAAAATCCAATTTTAAATTTATGTAGTTGTATTTTTTTGTTTTCAAATGGTTCAAGTATGGAGAACATTTCTCCCTTTTTAAAAATAGCTTTATTTCTTATATACTATAAAATTAACCCATTGCAAATATATAATTCAGTGATTTTAGTGAAGTTGTAGAGTTCTGCAGCCATCATCGCAGCCCAATTATAGATCATTTCCATCAACCCAACAAGCTTTCTTAATTTCTATGTGTAGCTAACCTCTGCTCCTACTTCCAGCACTAAGCAACTCACTGATCTGCTTTCTTTCTCTATGACTGTGCCTTTTCCATGCATTTCATATAAATGGAATCATAGAATATGTAGCCTTTGACAATCTGACTTCTGTTATCTGGCATAGTTTTTAAGTTCATCCATGCTGTGGCATGTTTTATTAAATCAATGCTTTCAATTGCTAAGTAGTAGTCTAGGGTGTACGTGTGCGTGTGCATGTGTGTGGGTATGTGTACATGTACGTATATGCCACTTTCTGTTTATCCATTCACTTAATGATAGTACTTTAAAATTGTTCCCAGTTTGGGGCCATTACAAATAACGCTGCTCTGAGCATTCACATACATGTCTTTTTGTAGATCTATGTTTTCATTTCTCTTTTATAGATTCCTATGAGTGGAACTGCTGGGTCATATGGTAAATTTAAAACATCTCTATTTTTATCCAAATTTTTTTAAACCCAACCTTTAAAATTGTGGATATTACAGATTTTCAAAACATGAATAAACTGGATCACTGGTTTTCTTTCTTTCTTTCTTTCTTTCTTTCTTTCTTTTTTTTTTTTTGAAGATTTTATTTATTTATTTCAGAGAGAGAGAGAAAGCATGAGGAGTGGAAGGTGAGGGGGAGAAGCATACTCCCTGCTGAGCAGGGAACCCAATGTGGGACTCGATCCCGGGACTCCAGGATCATGACCTGAGCTGAAGGCAGTCGCTTAACCAACTGAGCCACCCAGGGGCTCCTCTCTTACTTTCTAACTATGTAAGTTTAGCTTGTTCAACTCATACACTTCTCAGTTCATGGTTTCTGTACCCACTGTCCCAGGCCTTGAAAGACAGTGCAATAATAGGGGGGAGGTGTTAAGGAGTATATTACATAAATTACTAATAGCTCCACAGTCCTAAAATTCGGTGTTTTGTTACTACTCGAGAACACATTGGGTGATGGAACCAGGCCTGCAGGCACAAACTGACCAATGAAAGGCAAAGACAAAAAATATTTTTCCACATTAAAACAGTATACCTAACAAGGGATTTTCCCAAAGTATAAATGAACTATTCTGAATAAAAAGCAAATAAACATAATGCTTTTCTGTAAAGGAAGAATAATTTCTAAAAAAATAATTTTCATTTAACTATATTCTGAAGTCACTCATAACTAGAGAATATTTCTGAATATATTTCAATTCTTTAAAACACTTTTTCTTCCCTATTACCTCTATTACTTATATCAGTTATCTGAATCAAGTACCAAAAAAAATTCAGGGTACACAAATGACATTGCTTTCATTTTTTTAAAAATTCATCCACTGATAATGATCAGTAAGCATCAAACTAGAGAAACAGCACTCAAGGAAAAAACTATTAAGAGGTAATATTAAGCAGTATCAAGAGGTATTAAGAGGAAAAAACTATTAAGAGGTAATGTTAAGAAAAATGTATCATTTGATGAATTGAAAATTCTGAAGATAAATATACTTAGAAAATACTGAATTCTACGGCTTAGTTATAAACAAACTTGAGCTATCAATGAGATGTGGTTTAAGCAGTGGATATCTGCTTTTTCAGGGGTAATGGTTGTGGATTCCTTTACAAAATTACAAATAACTTTTTAGAAACAGCATATTGTTTGTAGTACCTCAGAATCCTACTTAGCTTTCAAGATGAACCAAATCATAGTATTTTGATTAGTACAGCCATAAGGAACAAGCAGAATTGAACTGGCCATTACTTGCCTTTTTCAATATTGACTTTGGAAGAACCTGACACTGCAGGTCCTCATCACACCAAAACCAAGAGCAGAAATTGCAATTTTTGGCTACTCAGATCAAAAAGAAAAACAAAACAAATCAAAAAAGGAAGGGGGGAAAAAAAACCCTTTTACACAATCACTCTGCTTATATAAATTTAGTTTTTTAACTCAAAATGAGTGGTTACTGCTTCACTGTAAATTAGGATATATTTCTGATTAAGAAAACTTTATGTTAAATGTGATAAAAGAGGCAAAGAATGA
Organism: Mellivora capensis; assembly: GCA_004024625.1. Lineage (NCBI taxonomy): Eukaryota > Metazoa > Chordata > Mammalia > Carnivora > Mustelidae > Mellivora > Mellivora capensis. The sequence goes on along the minus strand of PISX010002353.1, from coordinate 149,583 downwards.
TACAATGACTTAAAAGAATATTTGGGGAGAAAAAATTAATGAAGTAAATTAGTCCTGATTCAAAATGTTGAAAATCCCAGAATCTGTAGGAATTAAAGTGTTTTTGTTGTTGCTGTTAATTAGCAATTTAAAATAGCCTTACTTTATAGCTACATTTATATGGAAATGATGGACAAACTTAATTTAAAATACGGAATGATAAAAGGATAATCTTAATAACCCTCATTTACTGTATTCAACTAGTTTCTGATCTCACATTGAAAGAAACAAAAGTATGGCAGGGAGAGGAAAGGGAAGTTGTCATGCTTTCCTCTATACCTAGATAGTAAAATTTCCAAAGAAATAATGTTACCTACAAGTAAATCAATAATTGTTCTAACTAGGTGGCCATTTTAGGTCAAAAATTGTATTTCTGAGATCTCATTTTCTTGGCACACAATTACTGTTTACAATTAAGCTAAAAACTTGTTCTGGTATTTTATGACATCAGGAAAATTCTTTCCTCTCCAGGCGGAATGCCAAAAACAACTAGAGCTAAATGCCTGGGCCTTCTGCTTCTCAGAGAGACGATTCTCTCTTGTTCAATCTAAATTAAATTGCTATCAGAAAGGCAAAAACTTCTTTTGTTTTTGTGAATAAAATATAAACTACCCAGAATTTGAACTACCAATCTTAACATTTTAAGGGCTTATACTGGTTATGACAGAAAATTCATTAGAATACAAAACAGGTTGCATAAGACTTTTGACAAAATTCATTAATGAGTATGGGAATGTAAGGTTTCTTTTCAAATACACAATGTTAACACTATAAATCTAGTGGCAGAATAAATATGTATTAAAAAATGCCAAAATTAAAAAAGGGCAAACAAGTACATTTCATTCACAGCTATGTAATAATATTCATTCAGATGATCAAAGATGAAATCTTATTTTTATCCATTATTTTTCTTTCTACTTTCGATGTCTGAGAATTTAATTTAAAGATAACCAGAAGGCTGAAAGAGAGGGGAAAAAAGAGAGAGAGAGTGAAACAGAGCCAGAGAGACCAAAAGATATACAAGGAATACTTACCTTCCTCCCCAAACTGATCATATATTTCTCTCTTTTTAGGATCACTCAATACTTCATAAGCTTCTGCGACCTCTTTAAATTTTTCCTCTGCTTGAGGAGATTTGTTCTTGTCCGGATGAAATTTGAGGGCTTGTTTTCGGTAAGCCTTTTTAATATCTTCATCTGAAGCTCCTTTTTCAATTCCCAAAATGCAATAATAGTCTTTCCCCATTTCGAATGCCTTGAAATGAACTTAGATTTCCCTTTGTGAAAGAAAACAGCGTCCCCAGTCTTAGCAGTACGATTCTAAGAAAAATAAACCAAGCTGGGTATTTTAAAAGTTAAAGCAAATCAGCAATTCAGCTTCGCTGTCTTAAGGCAGCAAGCAAACCGCCTCTCTGTATTTAATTCCTTCCCCCAAAGGCTCACTTACAGATAAATATACACTACACAGGAGACGGCCTCCTTCGAGATCCTCCCATTTTCACTACGTGTCTCTGTACTTTCTAGAACAGCAAATGCTACAGGACGTCACTTCCCCAGCTGCCTCTAGTCAAAGTACTGAGCTAGGTTTTCTCCTCCTCCAGGATTAACTATTCCTTTTCCTTCTGGCTCTCCCAGTTTTATTTCCTTTTTAAGAAGCTAAGTGGATTCAAAAACCACTTATTTCAGCATAGCAGGTCATAACTACATATTTGTTCACTCTACTGTAGGTGAAAAAACAACAAAGATAATTATAGCCATTAGGCATCCTATGTTAAAATAAATTAAAGGTATTATACAAATAAAGGTACCCTTGAACTTATTTTAGGTATTTTAATTTTTATTTCAAGTTATCCAAATGAAAGATATACAATACCAAAATATGGTTTGTTTAAATTAAAATTTTCAGATAATTTGTGTCATTTTTAGAATTCCTGGGGTCTAGCAATCAGAAATGCTAGGAAGTCAATTTACTAATTTCACATTGTAAAGGCCACATAACACAAACATCAAAAGCAGTAAGGGACTTAAATACTATTTTAGCTAGCGGTTTTAACTAGTTTTTTGTAGTATACAAGAGTTAATAGTTCTGGCAAACTAAATATTTGTGAAAGCTTCATATCTGATTTTAGTTACTTCAGCAAAAACAGAATGAGAGCCCGCTTCTCAGCCCTCAGCCCCTCCCCGCCTCCACCCAATTCCTAGGGTCACTATTTAAAGAATTTTTGTGCTGCAGGGAAGATAGAAGACAAGTATCAGGTTACAGACAGTAAATACTCATGTTTCTTATAAGACCTTGACTGGATCATCTTAAAAACTGCATATGCTATTTACGGGGCAGTGATATGAGAAGTATTTTTTTCTTTTGAAAACACATTTCCCTAATTATAAATAGCAATACTCATTGCTGAAGGTTTTGGAAAACACAGAAGGAAAAAAGAAGAAAAAAATACAAAATAAAAATCTATCATACCACTGTAGGTAATCCTTGCTAAATGTTAGTATAATTCCTTCTAGTCCTTTTTTTCTGATACTTATGTTTATTTGTTGTAGTTTTGTATTTTGTTAACAAAGTTTATATCCTCTCGTTTACATACCCTTTTGATGTCTGCTTTTATATAAGTATATATATTTCTTTTTTGGATGCTTATGAGAAATATTTTCAATGTATATTACTCATCTTTTCTCTCCTATATTGTTTTGTCCTTTTCAAAAATGTTCCCATTTCTAATATAATGGAAAGATGGATTCATAAGAAAATGCGAAAAGAATTGCACAAAGCCCTATATATAGCTTAAATCTGTAAAATTTAAAAGAAAACAGAACATGTAAAGGAAAAGGATATGTACATATACGTTTAGAGTATGATGAAAAGTTAATGATCACATGTTAAACTTTAAAGATATGGGAACCTACTTTATATGCCAAGCAACTTTACATTCGTGACTCAGCAATTCTTTCAGAACATTCATCTTTGGGGTGCCTGGGTGGCTCAGTGAATTAAAGCCTCTGCCTTCAGCTCAGGTCATGATCCCAGGGTCCTGGGATCAAGCCCCAGCATAGGGCTCTCTGCTCAGCAGGGAGTTCCCCACCCCCATGTTCTGCCTACCTGTGATCTCTGTCAAATAAATAAAGACAATCTTAAAAAAAAAAAAAAGAGCATTCATCTTTGTACATTTGATAGCTAGGATTAGGTATGTTTAGAGTATAATGAAAAGTTAATGATCACATGTTAAACTTTAAAGATATGGGAACACCTACTTTATATGCCAAGCAGCTTTACATTCATGATTCAGCAATTCTTTCAGAACATTCATCTTTGTACATTTGATAGCTAGGATTTCCTATTTTTCAAACTCTCTCCTTTAAAAATACTTTGGTATTAGAAATGTATAGCATCTGTCTAGCCTATTTATAGGTTACAGAGGTTGGTCAGCTAGCTATTCAAATTTTTTAGTCCCACCAAGGAATACTCCATGTCAAAAGGTTAACCATTCAAATTCAAAAAAGCTTGGGGAAAAATGCTAATATCCAAAGTCACCCTAAAACTCCTTCTTAAAAAAAAAAAAATGCGGGGCACCTGGGTGGCTCAGTGGGTTAAAGCCCCTGCCTTCAGCTTAGGTCATGATCCCAGCGTCCTGGGATCCAGTCTCGCATCGAGCTCTCTGCTCGGCGGTGAGTCTGCTTTCCCCTCTCCCCCTCTCTGCCTGCTTCTCTGCCTGCTTGTGATCTCTGTCTGTAATAAATAAATAAAATCTTAAAAAAAAAAAAAAGCAAGTTGAAGTCCAGTGCAATGATCAGCATCTAGAGTAAAAATATAATAAAAATCGCCTTTTCTAGAATTAATTGCTCATTTAAATACTCACTAGCAAAGGAACACTGACTATTACTATATGTGAAAAGTCTGAATTCTGTTCTGGTGGGTGATACTGAGAGGAAAGAAAAGCAGATTCTTATCTGATTCAATCACTTTCAGATGGTTAGAAATATTATCAGGACTTGACATATTAAAGGATTTTAATTTTAAAAAAATTTTTTTTAATTTATTTATTTGTCAGAGAGAGAGGGAGAGAGAGAGCGAGCGAGCACAGGCAGACAGAGTGGCAGGCAGAGGCAGAGGGAGAAGCAGGCTCCCCGCCGAGCAAGGAGCCCGATGCGGGACTGGATCCCAGGACGCTGGGATCATGACCTGAGCCGAAGGCAGCCACCCAACCAACTGAGCCACCCAGGCGCCCCGACATATTAAAGGATTTTAAAACCCAAAGACTAGATCTTTCACATTTCTGAAAAATGCATTACATATTAACAAATGGAAACAAATCTGACTTTCCACACATAGAGAAGGGTGATAAAGGATTTTCATATTTCTTCAAATATACACACAAAAAAGAATAATAGTGCTAAATTTGGAAAGCAAGAAGTCACCTCAACTTTGAAATTTCAAGTTAATAAGGAAGCAATTATAATTTTAAATAATATAAAACAGTCTAGCTAGATTTTGATAAAACAAGTAGTGTAAATAATTCTTTCAAACATTTGGGAACAATGCCAACAGACACAGGATAAGATGTCCAGCATCACTGATCATCAGGAAAATCCAAATCAAAACCACAATGAGATACTACCTCACACCAGTCAGAATGGCTAATAACAAGAAGACAAGAAATAACAAATGTTGGTGAAGATGTGGAGAAAAGAGAACCCTTGTGCACTGTTGGTAAGAATGTATATTGGTTAGCCATTGCACAAAATAGTACAGAGCTTCATCAGGTATTTAAAATTAGAAATACCACACAATCCAGTAATTCCACTGCTGGGCATTTATTCAAAGGAAAGAAGAACAGTAATTCAAAAAGATGTATGCACCCACATATTCATTATAGCATTATTTGCAGTAGCCGAGATAGGGAAGCAACCTAAGTGTCCATTGATAGATGAATGGATAAAGAAGATATTACATGTATGGAATGAGTAAGTCACAAGGATGAAAGGTACCGCATAGGGAATACAGTCAGTGGTAACATAATAGCATTGTATAGTAACACATGATGGCTACACTTGTGATGAGCGCAACATACAGAGTTGCTGAATCATTATGTTGTACACCTGAAATTAATGCAATATTGTGTGTCAAATGTACTTCAATAAAGAAAATAAATATGGCAGCATCAGGAGGATGTTGCGGGGATCAAGGCCAACTCATACCTAAAGCTAGGTGAGCCCGACTACCCCTCTACACTACTTCAATGTTAAGTGAGCAGAAAAAAACAACATGGATCCCAGGAAACAAGGTAGGCCCAGGGAAAAAGGAAACAGTACATTCAGGTTACCGAGGAAAAACATCCTTTTTTTTTAAGAGCTAAAATTCTCTGGGTGCCTAGGTGGCTTGGTGGGTTAAGGCATCCAACTCTTGATCTCAGCTCAATCTTAATCTCATTCGGGGTCGGGAGTTCAGGCCCTGCATGCATTGGGCTCCATGATGGGTATGGAGCTTACTTAAAAATACAATAATAAAAATAAAATAAAATCCACTACATTTTTATTTTAACAATGAGAAACAATCAAGTAAGCAGAAAAGTTATTCCTGAAATGTGTAGATCTATGCTACTCTCCTAGGATTTTCTCTCAGAGTCTTTGAAAGGAGCATGGCCCTACCCACATCTTGGTTTAGCTGCCGGAAGTGTGAGAATATCTGTTGTTGTTGTTTTTAAAGATTTTATTTATTTATTTATTTATTTATTTATTTATTTGTCAGAGAGAGAGAGAGAGAGAGACAGAGCACAAGCAGGGGTAGCGGCAGGCAGAGTAGGCAGAGGGAGAAGTAGGCTCCCCGCCGAGCAAGTAGCCCCATGCAGGACTGGATCCCAGAACCCTAGGATCATGACCTGAGCCGAAGGCAGTGGCTTAGCCGACTGAGCCACCCAGGCATCCCTAAATTTGTTATTTTAAGATGCCTGCTTTGTGACAATTTGTTTAACAGCGAGAGGAAGCTAATATAGTGAGATATACAAAAAAGTCTGTATGATGTAAATTGACAGTTCAAAATAGGTAACAATTAAACACCCATTTATCCATTAACAATAAATAAGTAATAAAAATAATTTAAAAACCATTTGGGAACAACTCACAACCCTGTGATTAAAACCTGAGCTGAGGGGGTGCCTGGGTGGCTCAGAGGGTTAAGGCCTCTGCCTTCAGCTTGGGTCGTGGTCTCAGGGTCCTGGGATCGAGCCCCACATCAGGTTCTCTGCTCGCCCCCGCCTGCTTCTCTGCCTACTTGTTATCTCTGTCTGTCAAATAAATAAATAAAATCTTAAAAAACAAACAAACAAACAAAAACCTGAGCTGAGATCAAGAGTCAGACACTTGAGCCCTATGCAGGGCTCAATCCCAGGACCCCAGGATTGTGGCCTAAGCCGAAGGCGGACGCTTGACCAACTGAGCCACCCAGATGTCTCTACTTTATCCCCTTTTAATTAAAGTATTTCCTTGGGGAAAAAAAAGGGGGGGGGATCTGACACAACTGACTGAGCCACCCAGGAGACCCTGGGAACAATTATTAAAAATGACTTTAAAATCTCTGTAAACACCATACCTTGAAATTAATTCCTAGAAAATAATCCAAAGGGAAAAAACTATTAAATATACCAATGTACTCACTGCAATTAGATGCAATAGGGTAGTGGATTGATATAATTATTAAATTACATAGTACTTTAGAGAAATTTTGCTGTTACTTTTTCAGATTGAGCTGTCTCCTTAAAATTTAGGGGTTAAAAATCCATTACACAGTCATTTTACATTAAATTTTTTTCATCTAAGTTTTTTCATCTATAAGTTAGGGGTTTTTGTTTGTTGTTGTTTTTTTAAAGATTTTATTTATTTACTTGACAGAGTGAGAGAGCACAAGCAGGGGGAACAGCAGAGGGAGAAGGAGAAGCAGGCTCCCTGCCAAGCAGAGAGCCCAACTTGGGACTCAATCCTAGGACCCAGGTATGGTGACGTGAAGGCAGACACTTAACCATGTAGGCCACCCAGGAATCCCATGGTTTTTTTGTTTTGATTTGTTTTGTTTTTTTAATGGGGGTGTGTGACCAATTGTCATCTTTATAAATAATTATCATGGCAAAAATAGAGTATGTAAAGGGAAAAGCAGTGGCAGTTTTCAGGGAAAATGGAGCTGAGAAGTGAACAAGGCTCATTTAATATTTTTAAAAGTGAAAGTAGGGGCACCTGGATGGCTCAGTCGGTTAATCGGCTGCCTTTGGATCAGATCATGATCCTGGAGTCCAGGATGCAGCCCCACATCCAGCTCCCTGCTCAGCAGGGAGTCTGCTTCTCCCTCTTCTCCCTGTTCCTGCACTCCCTCTCTCTCAGATAGATGGACTCTTCAGTAAATAAATAAATAAATAAATAAACGTAAAAATAAAAGCCAAAAAACTACATAATAGTCTATTTGAAATATTGTCTTAAAATCACATAAATCCTGCTTATATGATTTCATAGGTATATAGATGTGTGGTTGGCTCAGTTGGCATGACCTGTGACTCTTGATCATGGGGTCATGAGTTCAAGCCCCATATTGGGTGTAGAGCTTACTTTAAAAATAAGTAAGTAAATAAGTAAGTAAGTAAATAAATAAAATCACAAAGAGATTTTCTCCTTAATGTTTATAGTTCACAAGTTTAAGTCTCATGCTGGGATAGGGTTGATTCATCTCTAACTGAAGGTAAGTTACAATGTATTTTAAGAGATTTTAATTTTTTCAACCCAATTCAGAAAACTTAAATGTGTTTGTTATTTTTTTTATCAAAGTTGTTTTTTAAAACACAGTTTAAGAATTTTTGTGCCCAATAATGTATGTGGAAGAAGTGTGTCACTCTATCTTAGGGAGACATGGGCCAAAATTAAGTAAAAATTCTAATGACGTATTTTTTTTCAAAAACTTTAACAAAGTGCTCGCTTCGGCAGCACATATACTAAAATTGGAACGATACAGAGAAGATTAGCATGGCCCCTGCGCAAGGATGACACGCAAATTCGTGAAGCGTTCCATATTTTTAATTCTGTTACGCTGAAAAGAAATTTAAAAAAAATTAAAAAAATAAAATAAAATAAAATAAACAAAAAAAAACTTTAACAGTTTCCGTATTTGTGATATTATGCTTTCATAGTAATTATAGATAAATTATTTTTATAAGAAGTACGAGTTCTTTTTGATGGTGTAATCACAGTTTAAAATATTATATATGTTTAGATCATGAGAGCTAAAAATAGCACTTTACCACACACAAAGAATCTTAAAAGTGCATAAATAGTCATTCAACTGATGCCATCTTCACCTTCTACTTTGGTTTTATTAATAGACCATAAAAAAAGATTTTTTTTCTCCAATTCACAAATCATTTCTCAGTTTATAATTCATTAGTCTGAAGAAAGACAGCATGCCTTCCAGAGTCTCAGAAGAAATCACTACCAAAATTCAGAATATCACTGAAATACTTAAAGACAGATGCCTTCTAATATTTTACCAATGCTCCTGTTGGAAACTTTTTCTGTCAATATTTAATTCTTAAATGGGTACATTTAGTCCAGAAATGTCTCATCCAGTAATTATAGTAAATTGTGACTTCAATTCCCCAGTACTTCTTACAAACTGAGGCTCTTTTACACCTTGTTCTCACAAGTGCTTTAGATAGCTGAATAGTTGTTATAAAATTTGCTAGGGCAATACCAGGGAATATTGATAGGATAGTGGTTAAAAACAGATTTTGGAGTCAGGCTTCTTGGGTTAGAGTCCTGACAACACCACTTACTAGCTGTGTGGCCTTGGACTTAACTTTTCTGTTCCTCAGTTTCCTCATCTGTCAAGTGTGATTAGCAATAATATCTACTTCAAGGGGCTGTTGTGAGGATTAAATGAGATAAATGTGTGAAACACTTAAATGTGACTGGCACATAATGAGGACTATGAAAAGTGTTAGCTACTATTGTGATGACAATGATCTCATCTCATCATATGAACTAGAACATTTTCTAGAAAAAAATTACCATACCATAGATATAATAAAATGTCCTTATTTACAAGCATATACATCTACACACAACAGCTGTCAAACTAAGAATAAATGGCTCTTTCCAAATACCCCAGTTAATATTTGCTACTTACACATCCTAACTCTGTTAGTATTTAAAATCATTAAACTTAGGTAGCATTCATTGTATTTCAAATGCAAATCTCAAATACACTATTTCAAACACAGTAATTAAGACCGTGTGGTATTGGTGAAAGAACAGGCAAAGAGTCCAGTAGAACAGAATAGAGAACCCAGTAATAGACACATATAAATATAGTCAACTGATCTTTGACAAAAGAGCAAAGGCAATACTATGGAGAAAAAAACAGTCTTTTCAACAAATAGTGCTGGAACAACTGGATATCCATTTGCAAAGGAATCAATCTAGACACAGATCTTAAACCTTTCACAAGAATTAACTCAAAATGGATCACAGACCTGAGTGTGAAATGCAAAACTATAAAACTCCTAGAACACATGAAAAAATCTAGATGACCTTGGTTTGGCAATGATTTTTATATAATACCAAATGAACAGTTCATGAAAGAGAGTATTGATAAGCTGGACTGAATTAAAATTATAATTTTCTGCTGAGAAGGACATTGTCGAGAAAATGAGAAAACAAGCCACAGATTGGGCGAAAATATTTCAAAAGACATCTGAATTTGCAAAGATGTGGATGGAACTGGAGGGTATTATGCTAAGCGAAATAAGTCAATCAGAGAAAGGCAAATACCGTATTATTTCACTCATGTGGGAATTTAGGAAACAAAACAGATTAACATAGGGAAAGGGAAGGTAAAATGAAATAAGATAAAAACAGGGAGGCAAACAAGAGACTCAACTATAGAGAACAAACTGAGTGTTGCTGGAAGGGAGGTGGGTAGGGGGATGGGCTAAATGGGTGATGGGCATTAAGGAGATCACTTGTTAAGATGATCACTGGGTTTTATATGTAAGTGATGAATCACTAAATTCTACTCCTGAAACCGATACTGCAATATATGTTAACCAACCTGAATTTAAGTAAAATCTTGGGAGGAAAAAAAAAGACATATCTGATAAAAGACTATTACCCAAAATATATAAAGAACCTTGTTTGCCTTGTGACAAAATGGGAGAAGATATTTGCAAATGTCTTATCAGATAAAAGGCTAGTATCCAAAATCTATAAAGAACTTATCAAACTCAACACCCAAAGGACATATAATCCAATCAAGAAATGGGCAGAAGACATGAACAGACATTTCTCCAAAGAAGACATCCAGATGGCCAACAGACACATGAAAAAATGCTCAACATCACTTGGCATCAAGGAAATATAAATCAAAACCACAATGAGATATCACCTCACGCCAGTCAGAATGGCTAAAATTAACAAGTCAGGAAATGACAGATGTTGGCGAGGATGCGGAGAAAGGGGAACCCTCCTACACTGTTGGTGGGAATGCAAGCTGGTGCAGCCACTCTGGAAAATAGTATGGAGGTTCCTCAAAAAGCTGAAAATAGAAATACCCTATGACCCAGCAATTGCACTACTGGGTATTTACCCCAAAGATACAAACGTGGTGATCTAAAGGGGCACGTGCACCTCCAATGTTTATAGCAGCAACGCCTGCAATAGCCAAACTGTGGAAAGACCCTAGATGTCCACTGACAGATGAATGAATAAAGAAGATGTGGTGTACACACACACACACACACACACACACACACAGTAATATTATGCAGCCATCAAAAATTGAAATCTTGCCATTTGCAATGACGTGGATAGAACTAGGAGGGTATTATGCTAAGCAAAATAAATCAGAGAAAGAGAATTACCATATGATCTCACTGATATGAGAAATTTGAGAAACAAGACAGAGGACCATAGGGGAAGGGAGGGAAAAATGAAACAAGATGAAATCAGAGAGGGAGACAAACCATAAGAGACTCTTAATCGTAGGAAACAAACTGAGGGTTGCAGGAGGAGAGAGGGGTGGGGGGATGAAGTAATTAGGTGAGGGACATTAAGGATGGCATGTGATGTAATGAGCTCTGGATATTATACAGATGAATTGTAGGCCTGTACCGCTGAAACTAATAATACATTATATGTTAATTGAACTTAAATTTTAAAAATTGAAAAACAAAACAAAACAAAATATATAAAGAACTCTTAAAACTCAACAAGAAAACAAATAACCCAATTAAAAAATGGGCCAAGGACCTAACAGAAACCTCACCAAAGAAGATACACAGATGGCAAATAAGCATATGAAAAGATGTTCCATATCAAATGTCATCAGTGAAATCCAAATAAAAACAAAGATACCACAACACAGCTATTAGAACGGCCAAAATCCAGAACACTGGCAACACCACTTGCTTGCAAAGATGCAGAGCAATAGGAATGTAGAGCAACAATTCATTGTTGGTGGGTGTGCAAAATGGTACACTTTGGAAGATAATTTGGTGGTGTCTTAGAAAGGTAAACATATACTTATCATACGATCCCACAGTCATGTTTCTTGGTATTTACTTAAAGGAACTGAAAACGTAGATCTACACAAAACCCTGCACATGGATGTGTACAGCAGTCTCATTCATAATTGCCCAAACTTGGAAGCTTGGAAGCAACCAAGATGTCCTCTATAGGTGAATGTGGTAAACTACAGTCATTCAGACAATGGAATATTATTCAGTACTAAAAAGAAGTGAGCTAGCAAGCCATGGAAAGACATTGGAGGAGCCCTAAATGTACATTACTAAGTGAAAGAAACCAGTCTGAAAAGGTTATATACTATATGACATTCTGGAAAAGGTAAAACTACCCTTTTTCTTTTTTAAACTTTGTGACAGTAAAAAAGACATCAGCGGTTGTCAGGGTTTAGTGGGAAGGGAAGTATAAATAGAGTACGGAGGAATTTTTTTTTTTTTTTTTAAGGGCAGTGAAACTACTCTGTATGATACTGAAATGTGGGCACATGTCCAAACTCATAGAATTTACAACACCGGAAGTGAACCCTAATGTAAATTATAATTATAATTATCTGAGTGATAAGGATGTATCAATATAAGTTCATTAGTTGTACATAAATGTTCCATTTAGTGAGAGACATTGATAATGAGGTGGGGTGGATTGTGCACGTGTGGAGGTTTATGGGAAACCTCTGTATCTTCCACTAAATTTTGCTGTGAACCTAAAACTGCTCTAGAAGAATAAAGTCCACTTAAAAATTTAAAAATACATGGAAAAAAAGTACAATGTTTGTATTTGTATATTTTTTTAAAGATTTTATTTATTTATTTGACAGACAGAGATCACAAGTAGGCAGAGAGGCAGGCAGAGAGAGAGAGGGAAGCAGGCTCCCCACTGAACAGAGAGCCCAATTCGGGGCTCGATCCCAGGACCCTGGGATCATGACCTGAGCCGAAGGCAGAGGCTTTAACCCACTGAGCCACCCAGGTGCCCCCAATGTTTGTATTTTTAAAATATGGTTTTTTGTTTTGTTTTTTAAGTAATCACTGCACTCAATGAGGAGATTGAACTCACAACCTGGAGATCGAGTCACATGCTCTCCTGAGTGAGCCTGGGAGATGCCCCTTAAAATAGGTATCTTTGATTTTAGAGTCAGATCTTTCTAGCCTTAGTTCCTGTTGCTGCAGTTTCTGTTGTAAGTTTGGAACTCAAATGCCAACTTTTCATTCTTTTTTTTTTTTTTTTACAGAATTTTTATTTATTTATTTGACACACAGAGAGAGAGCACAAGCAGTGGGAGTGGCAGACAGGGAGAAGAAGCAGGCTCCCAGCCAAGCAGGGAGCCCAATGTGGGGCTTGATCCCAGGATCCTGGGATCATGACCTGAGCTGAAGGCAGACATTTAACCAATTGAGCCACCCAGGCACCCCTAAATTTTCATTCTTGTAGAAAGACCTTAGACTTTGACCATAAGTTACAATATGTAAAAATTTAGTCATCATTTCAAATGCAAATTTATCTTTAGGAGGAAAAAAAATAGAAAAATATTAAAGATTTATTTCTTACTCCATATGGGTTATAAGACAGAATAAGTAAACTTAAGGCAAGTCTTTAAGACATTAACCTTATTTAAATGTTCTAAAAACCCATTTTTTTTCTTAACTATAAAATGTCCTTCTTTGGGCAATTACAGTAATTTGAACTCATATTTGGAATTAAACAGTCAATAACATTTGAGTACATATTGTATAGAATTTGGTGAGTACTATAAAACTTGTTTTAAAAGTGGGTATTATAATAGTCGACATTTTTCATGAATAAAGTGTCTCATTCAGCAAATATTTACTGAGTGCTTACTATGTACTATAAACGAGATACACAACATCCTTCCTTTCATTCAACTCACATTCTAGTGGGAGAAGACAACCAAGAAACAAGTTAAAAAAGAAATGATAGAATTTTAGTAGTTTGAATTTTAGCAGTTTAGTAGTTTGAAGAAAAATTTTAAACATTTCTAAGGCACGGATTGATGGAGAGGGGCCATTTTATCCAGCATAGTCAGAGAAGACACCTCACTGTTTAGCTCTGCTTTAAGAATTATACTAAAAAGTCAATCAGAGAAAGACAACTATCACATGATATCCCTGATATGAGGAAGTGGAGATGCAACATGGGAGGTTAGGGGGGTAGGAAAAGAAGAAAAGAAACAAGATGGGATTGGGAGGGAGACAAACCATAAGTGACTCTTAATTTCACAAAACAAACTGAGGGTTGCTGGGGGGAGGGGGGTCGGGAAAGGGGGGTGGGGTAAGGGGGGTGGGGTAATGGACATTGGGGAGGGTATGTGCTATGGTTAGTGCTGTGAAGTGTGTAAACCTGGTGATTCACAGACATGTACCCCTGGGGATAAAAATACTTTATGTGTTTATAAAAAATAAAAAAATTTATAAAAAAAAAAGAATTATACTAAAAATTTCGTACTCAGGTAGGTAGAGGAAAAGGAGCAAGGCTAGGTATCACAGTTTTTAGAAAGTATAATGCTTTCAGAAAAGCAAGCAGACTGTTAAAGAGCTCTTAATGACCTCTTTGATTCTGTTATCAAGAAACATAATCAGCTCTCTTCACCTTTTCCATTTATTCCCCCTCCCCATGGACAATCTGTACATATTCCTTCAAGCCTATAGCTAACAATCAAGCTAAACAGTTTGGTACAAATAGGGTAAACAATTAATAGCTTTAAACAAGTGTGTTATGTAACTGTTACAGGATTTAAGGGACTATATTAAGCTACAGAGAAAAGATCAGGAAACTTGGAATGAGAGGAATTGGTTCTAATATTCTTAGCTTCACTACTTAGTATCTATATGAAGTTCTGGAAAAATGGAAAAATGACTATTTCTCTGAGACTTAGTTCCTTTATTCTATGAAATAGATAACAACATGTATCTCATTTACTGACATAAAAAAATTACAAAATACGTGAAAGGGTTTCACAGAAATAAAATATATACAAATGTTAATTATATGCTCATCTTGGGCTAGTATGGGGAAGTTTTATAAAAGAAAAATATAAGCGGGGTCTTGAAAGATTGATAGGATTTAGAAAGAAAGAGGAGCACAGGGAGGGATTTCAGTTTGGACCCAGAACACAAAGCCCAATGAAAAAGAGCATAAAATGTATGTGATACTGCAAAAAAGACTGGTCAGATTACAGGATAGGATTTAGAAAGGCTCACATTAGGAAACTCACAAAAAAAGTTATGGTCAGATTTTTGGGAGTTTTGAATATCATTGTTTTAACAATGACTGCTCCTTCATGTTCTTCAAAAAGGGCTAATTCATTAGGTCTTTGAAAAAACTTCATTTATTTTTTAAAGTCAACTCCATGCCCAACGTGGGGCTCGAACTCACAACCCCAAGATCAAGAGTGGCATGCTCTACTGAGTAAGCCAGCCAGGCGCCCCAAAAACAAACTTCATTTTTAAAGGTATTTGCTGCTCTCCCTCCCTCCCTCCCTTCCTTCCTTCTAGATTTTATTTATTTGTTAGAGAGAGAGAGAGCACAAGCAGGGAGAGCGGCAGGCAGAGGAAGAAGCAGACTCCCCACTGAGCAGGGAGCCCAATGCAGAACTCGATCCCAGGATCCTGAGATCATGACCTGAGCTGAATGCAGACACTTAACCGAATGAGCCACCCAGATCTCCCAGGTATTTGACAAGACCTTTTATTAGTCATAATTCTCCTTGGACTATTGTCTGTACCATTGGAACTTCCCAGCACTTTATTACTATAGGGTTTTTTTTTTAATTTTTTTTAGATTTATTTATTTGTCAGAGAGAGAGGGAGGGAGAGCGAGCAAGCACAGGCAGACAGAGTGGCAGGCAGAGGCAGAGGGAGAAGCAGGCTCCCGGCCGAGCAAGGAGCCCGATGTGGGACTCGATCCCAGGACGCTGGGATCATTACCTGAGCCGAAGGCAGCCGCTTAACCAAGTGAGACAGCCAGGCGTCCCTATTACTATAGTTATATTGGTAACACCCAAAATTTTCAAGTTTTAATATTGTGTCATTGCTTGATTTTATAACACTTTTCCTGCAGAAAGCACTATAATAAAAGATACACATTTAATTTTATTGATTTAATGGCCTTTACAAAAGAAAAATTTACAACAAAGTTTAAAAGTACAGGGGCACCTGGCTGGCTCAGTCGTGGAGCATGCAACTCTTGATGTTGGGGTTTTGAGTTTGAGCCCCACGTTGGGTATAGAGATTACTTAAACATAAACTTTTAAAATAAACAAACGGGGCATCTGGGTGGCTCACTCTTATCTTGGGCTCAGGTCATGATCTCAAGGTCATGAGATCGAGCCCCACATTGGACTCCTCACTGGGTGTGGAGCCTACTTAAAATTCTGTCTCTCCCTCTACCCCTCCACTCCCCTCTTTCCATAAATAAATAAATAAATAAATAAATAAATATTAAAGCAAATAAAATGTAAAAGTACTTGTCTTCAAAAAAATAAGATAACATGAAATTGCTTTAAGAAGTTTATAAAAATTGGGGTGCCTGGGTGGCTCAGTGGGTTAAAGCCTCTGCCTTCGGCTCAAGTCACGATCTCAGGGTCCTGGGATCGAGCCCCGAGTCAGGCGCTCTGCTCGGCAAGGATCCTGGTTCCCCCTCTGTCTCTGCCTGCCTCTCCGCCTACTTGTGATCTCTCTCTCTCTGTGTCAAATAAATAAATAAAATCTTTTTTTAAAAAGTTTATAAAAATTACTAGAGTTATCCAAAGACACCAAACATCAGAAATATTTTGTTTTTTAAAAAATAATTTCTGGAGCACCTGAGTGGCTCAGTCAATTAAGCATCCAACTCTTGAAATCAGCTCAGGTCTTGATCTCAGTCAGGGTCAGGAGTTCAAGCCCTGAATTGGGCTCTACCCTGGGAATGGAGCCTACTAAGCAAACAAACAAACAAACAAATAAACAAAATTCCCTGGGGCACCTGGCTGGCTCAGTTGGAAGAGCATGTGACTCCTGATCCAGGGTCATTGAGTTCAATCCTCACGTTGGGTGTAGAGATGACTTAATAAGCAAAAACCTAAAAAATAAATTCCTTTTTTAAGAGTATAGAACTGATTCTATTCTGTGATGATATTAAAAATGTATCCTGGGGCATCTGGTTGGCTAAGTCAGTAGAGCATGCAACTCTTGATTTCAGGGTCATGAGTTCAAGTCCCATGTTGTGTGTGGGGCCTACTCCAAAAAAAAAAAAAAGGATTTCCTTCCCACAAGGCATTCCTTGTTAAAAAAAAAAAAAAAGTATTCTAATAAAATAGCCCAGTAACAACTTGCCTTTCTTTGGACCCTTTTGTATAAGAAGTTGTTGAAAAACTTACTTTCAGAAGACTAGTGAATATACAGTGAGCTAATCTCATACTTTCCTAGCACTTTGGAAGTAGTTCAAATAAAGTGTTCTCTACATTACTTTTTAATACTGAATCAGAGAGCCAAAAAAACTATAGAATTCTAGGTTATTTTAAACGGGTCTTGTAAATCGATATTTGATTATAACACTTTGACTATGTTGAAAGATCATATAACCTAGAGCAATGCTGTCCAACAGAAATATAAAGTGAACCACATATATCATATAAACATTTCTAGAATCCACATTTTAGTAAAAATAAAAAGAAAATTAAAATTAATCTTAATAATGTATTTTATTTAACCCAATAAACCCAAGATATTACCATCACAACATGTAACCATTATAAAGATAATAATGTTATTAAGTTAAAACTTAAAAACAAAAATAACATTCAAAACACTCAACAATCTGACCATAACTTTTTTTGTGAGTTTCCTAATGTGTGCCTTCCTAAGTCCAATGCTGTAATCTGACCAGTCTTTTTGCTGTATCATATACATTTTATGCTCTTTTCCATTGGGCTTTGCGTTCTCCATCCAAACTGAAAACCCTCTCCGTGACCCTCTTTCTAAATCCTATCAATAATAATAATCTTCTACCTCTCCATGCCCCTCTTTCTAAATGCTATCAATAATAATAATCTTCTACACTCTTTTTGGCGCTACGTCTTCAGAATCCAGTATGAATTTTACACTTATACAACATCTCAATTCAGGTACCCACATTTCAGGTCCTTAGCTTTCAGGTGGCTTGTGGTCACTGTATTACACAGTGTAGATATAGAGGTTTCTACAAATCACCAGCCCTATGATCCAATTTTTCAGAACTTAAGTATCACACATACATATCTCTCACATGTACATTTACGGGAAATAAAATCTTAACAGATGCACTCTAAAGAAAACTCCATTTTTACTTATAAAATAGTATCCCAGTGCTCATTTCAGCAACACATACACTATAATTGGAATAACACTGAAAGACTAGCAAGGCCCCTGTGAAAGGATGACACACACATTTATGAAGCATTTACTGTCTTAACAAAGGTAAATATGTGAGGTGATGGATGTGAATTAACTAGAGGGGAGGAATCCTTTCACAATACATACATATATCAAATTATGACAGTGTGCACTTAAATATCTTATAATTTTGTCAATTTTACCTCAGTAACATTGAAAAATAGTATTCTATTTTTTATCTTTAAGGAAAAAACCTTTGTGGGGCACCTGGGTGCCTCAGTCGTTTAAGCGTCTACCTTCCGCTCAGGTCATGATCTCAGGGTCCTGGGATCCAGCCCCATGTCTGGCTCCCTGCTGAGCGGGGAACCTGCTTCTCCTTCTGCCCCTCCCCCTGCTCCTGTTCTCCCTCTCCCTCCCTCTCACTCTCTCACATGCTTTCTCTCTCTCTCAGTAAAAAAAAAAAAGATACTGTATCATTTTGAAATGATACTTTACATTTAAAGCAGTGGGAATGGCTCCATGTATACACATTCACTTAGTATACAAAGTTTCACAGTGTTGTAAGGAGAAACAACACTAGGAAATGAGGAACCTATGTGATTTTCACTTTATTCTTTTCTAAAGTTTCTCCTCTCACAAGTAGTCAGAGAAGGCATCAGAATGCACTGGAAAACTTATTTGGGTGGCTAGAAAAAGGGGAGTAGTCTGTAGCCACAGTGAAGCCACAGCTCTTCAGAATAAGACAAGCGATAAAAGGGGGAAAAGTGTCTAGCACAGAGGAGAGGCAGGAAAGCAGAACACAGGCTGCTATTTCATTGAACTATTAGAATCTTAGTCAAAACTGCAAAAAACTGATTATCTAGCAAGTTTGTTTAGCTCTCCAAATGTTTAGAACTCTAAATTGATTTCTTTTCATTTACATCAGGACCTAACCCAAGCTATTATCTTTATAATACATTGCATTAATAAAGTCACAATTAAACCACTGCTACTGTGATTTAACTATGATTCAAAGACTTTATTACAACCTACCAAACATTAAGTATGAGGAAATGTATTAAATAAGCCAACATGTTCTATAGTATTCACCAACTACTATAAATTTAGGCAGTTGACTACCTGATTCCAAATACAACACGCCCAGGGTTAGCTTTAGCTCAAGCGGTTACTTAGGAACAGTCCCCAAATACAACACGCCCAAACTACTGTAATTGCTTAAAGAGGGTCATTTAAAGATAAGAGAAAAAATAGGATTCAAGAATAATTTAATATGGGCTCCTGGATGGCTCAATTGGTTAAGAGTATGCCTTCAGTTCAGCTCATGATCCTAGGGTCCTGGGATCGAGTCCCGCTTCAGGCTCCCTGCTCTGTGGGGAGCCTGCTTCTCCCTCTCCCTCTGCCATTCCCTCTGCTTGTGCTCTGACTCTATCTCTCTGCCAAATAAATGAATAAAATCTCTTTAAAAAGGAGAATTTAATGTTATTATTTTGTTAAAGATTTATTTATTTGTGAGAGAGAGAGAGAGTGGGAGTGGGAAGAGGGGTAGAGGGAGAGAAACCCAAGCAGACTCACCTCTGATGGGAGAGGCCCACACCTGGCTTGGGGCTCAATCCCAGAACCCTGAGATCATGACCTGATCTGAAATCAAGAGCTGGTGGCTTAAGTGACTGAGCCCCCCAGGTGCCCCAAGAATAATTTTAAATGGATGGTTTTTAACATTTGACTTTTTTCTCTTTTTTTTCCAAAGATTTTATTTATTTATTTGACAGAGAGAGAGAGAGAGAGATCACAAGTAAGCAGAGAGAGAAATGGAAGCAGGCTCCCTGCTGAGCAGAGAGAGAGCCCGATGTGGGGCTCGATCCCAGGACCCTGAGACCATGACCTGAGCTGAAGGCAGAGGCTTAACCCGCCGAGCCACCCAGGCGCCCCAACATTTGACTTTTAAATATTTTAAAATATAGCCTTTTGGTTATCTAAGCTAAATCAAGAAGTTTGCCTCAACAGTTATTGCGCACTATGTGTTACATGCCATGAAGGATAAAACAGTATCAGGAGTTTACAATAAAAATATATACAATAGGACCTAGTATCTGTTGCCACTTTCTCAATACAGTGGCAGAGCTGAGGGGTTGTCTCAGAGACCTTGGCCCACAAAACCTAAAAATATACTGTCTGGCCTTTGACCAAAAAATGTTTGCCAACCCTTGCTTTATACAAATTATTCTTGACTAGAGGGAGAGGGAAGTCTAAGCAGGCACCATAATAAAATTTTATTGTATCTAGTAAACTTTTAAAAACTATTAAACACAGTTTTCACTATAAAACATCTGCCTGGCTAGTGGTAAGATAAAACGTGTACACTAATTCTCAACCTAGGCATGTCTGCTAAGGGGAATATATTAGAATATTTAGGGTGGTGGGTAAGCTATTTGTTTATCACAAGGGCAGAATATGTTTTAAAAGGTTGACAAAGACTTTAGTAATCAAACCTCTATATTATCCAGTTTAACCATCCTTATCTAACCCATCCCTCCTGGCCATAAATGACTTCTTTTGGGTTATTTCCCAAAATCAAATTTATCCACAAAATAATCGACTCTCATTACTTGCCATAGTTATGTTCTATAAAGTTGTCATGGATGCTGAATTAGTGAATATTGAACCATTGCCCCTAAGGGAAATGGCAGGGTTAAGTCAACTCAATACATAACCTCATTTTATGTGTTTCTGTTTCAAGACACCTCATTCAATTTAACATTGAACTCATGGCCAATAGCACTGTAACTCATGCCTGAGGGAAGCTTATCTAACACATGGATTCTCTCCATAAGGCACATCACAGCCTTCTTGTGCCTAGGAACACCAGACAGCAATTCAGCCCGGTGTTGAAACATTTCTTTAAATAGTGAAGTCACCAACAAAATGCATACAAATGCAAAAAATACAAAAATGCACTAATAGATCACAAAGGGTTATTATGAGAGTTAAAGTAAGAAGTCAAAGCACCTCCTTGTTGGATCTCAGCTGGGAACATAGATTCATATTTTTTTTGCTGCTTTGCCTCTGTATATGTCTGCAAATGCCTGGGAAAGCATCCCAAATACTGATTTCAGGGAGACAAATTAATTTTAGTGAGGGCAAATATGAAAGTACAGAATTGGTGAATCCTGAAGGATCAACTATATGATATACACTACCGGTAATTCTCTCAATTAATGATGGTCAGTTAAAAAACTCTTCTTGAGCAATAGCGATATTAAGTACAGTCCCCCAAAGTAATGTCTCTGAAGTGGTATTTCTTTGGTATGTATAAGGGAAATGGTGTGGGTGTATTCCACTCTTCCCTCTCTGCCCAGAGCTTACTATCACTCTGAGACTCAGTCTCTGGTTGGGCAAATCTGAGGGCCAGCTTGGATTAGGTTCCCTTGACTTTGAGTTCCCATATCCCCCCCATATCTCTACTCCATCACTTATCACAATTACATAACCATCTCTGTGTTTGTGCCTCACCCACAGGGTTGTAACAGTCCTGAGAGTTTCAGTTTTGGGGTTTTTTTCTACTTTTTTTCCCCTAGTACAAAGCCCTATAGTACATTGCTATTCAATTAACTTTTACTAAGTACAAAATTCAATGAAGTGAGAAATTACAGGGACCTAAAGTATGAGTAGGATGTAAAAAGACAAATGAGTCAATTTAAGTAGTAAAAAGGTAGAATGTGTACTACTTGCTACTTGTGACAGGGCTAATGATGGTATAGAATATAGAATATAGGAAGAGTACATTTGAATGGGGAAAAGGAGATCCACCAGAACATGCCGACCCCCCCTACTAATCACCCATTCATCTATGTTACTTATATACTTGGTAAATTTTATCACTTGCTAAGACTGCATTCCGAATTACTATCTATGTTATAACAACTCATTTCTCTGGCTAACTCCCCAACTATAATGTATGATCACATAGGAAAAAGGTTTATTTGACTCTCCAAAACCTAGTAAAACAATATTTAATTGAATTGAATGTGGTTGAAGATGTCCAGGAGAGAGTTGGATATTCTGAATCGGGGCTTCAGAAAAAAGCCTTAGCTGAAATAAAGCTTTAGAAAATATTATAACACGGGGTGCCTGGATGGCTCAGTCATTAAGCATCTGCCTTCGGCTCAGGTCATGATCCCAGAATCCTGGGATCAAGCCCTGCATTGGGCTCCCTGCTTGGCGGGAAGCATTCTTCTCCCTCTCCCACTCCCCCTGCTTTTGTCCCATCTCTTGCTCTGTCCCTGTCAAATAAATAAATAAAATCTTTTAAAAAAAGAAAATATTATAACACAGGTGGTATTTTAAAGTGGAAAAATGGAATAATTTTTGAAAGACAGAACTTTAGTTGCCCAGCATTTATGGGACATATCAATCAAGAGGAGACAATGAAAAACACTGAGAATGAACAATCAGAAACCAAGTAAGAATGAAATGGCAGACACTACTGATTATGAACCAAATAGCCATCCCTATCTTCTTTCTGGCTTAACAGATACCGAATTTCTTCCAAAATAACGAACTCAAGGAAGGTGAGAGCTTCCCCAGGCCCTGTGGAATGACTCATGGTTGGCTTAAATCAATCATAGCAATCACATTTCCTTTTGCCAGTGATCGGTGTAGGCATGGCAAAGGGGATGTAAGGGAAATGCTCTGGGGAACTTAAGGCAGACTGTCCTTCCTATAAAGGAATACCCACCCAGGAGAAACCCCAGTACTGCTTTTCTACTTTTGGATAATAAAAACATAATGCTTGTTATCTTACAAGATAAATATCTGTGACACAATGAGAATGGTAGAGGGTAAAGAGAGCAAGAGCCTGGGTTCTCAGTAGTGTTATTGCATCTCTGAATCAATCCTGGAATCACCATTGGACCTACAGCTAGAGAGATTCTGTTACTTGAAGGTGAAAGCATCCTGACACCACTGGTGTCCAAAATCAAAAGGAGGAGCATTTCATGAGGGATACAGGAAAGTCAAGAAAGGTAATAGAGGGGTACCCACAAGAATGATTTTGGTTTCAAGAGTTATAAGCAATCATGGTAAGCACTCAAAAAAACCATTAACCGTGTGCAAGCACTACTCAACACATATAACCTCATCTAATCTCTCACAACAATCCTAGAAGTAGATGTAATTATAGGCAATGAAAAGCAAAAGCCAGAATCCAGTGAATTGAACAAGAGGGATATGAAAATGGAATAGTAAATTCAAACATTTCAAGAAAGTCATCTGAAGGTAAGAGAATTTTTTTTTAAGATTTTATTTATTCATTTGTCAGAGAGAGAGAGAGAGAGAGAAAGAGTGAGCACTGGCAGACGGAGAAGCAGGCTCCCTGCCGAGCAAGGAGCCCGATGTGGGACTCGATCCCAGGACGCTGGGATCATGACCTGAGCCGAAGGCAGCTGCTTAACCAACTGAGCCACCTAGGCGTCCCGAGAATTGTATATAAGGGAGGGAATAAAGGAGGTTTTAAGATGGTCAACAGAAGAAGAAAACAATGCAGAGGAAAATGAGATAGAAAAGTACTTAAGAAATAATTGCTAGGTAAGGTTCAGAGAAGGTAGGATGGTTTGGTACAAGAGTACAAGTAGATAAAATTTGAACAAAAGGAGAAGTGGGCTCTGAGATGAACAGAAAATAGGTAAGGACCAAATTATAAATTTGAAGGCAAGAGGATAGACTAGAAAGAAAAAGAATTTCATAGATGCTATCAGTGTTCTTTAAAAATTTTTTTAGAAAGGACATCCACTACTAAAGAGCTGAAACTTAAAGTAGAGCATTTAGTAAGAATGGTGATGGTCTCCAGTAGCAGTTATGAGAAATAGAAATTGATCAGAAATTGATCAGAAACAAGTAAGATTACTAAATTTGACACAGCTAAAACCAAGAAATCATGATGAATAGACATTCATTTCTTTACAATTTAATGACCTTCCATATGCCAAGCTACCTTTCTAGGTACTGGGGATACAGTATGAACAAAAATTCCTGCCTTGTGTACTTTATGTTCTAATGAGGAAGACAGATTTTTTTTTTTTAAGAATTTCTTGTTCCTTTTTTATTTATTTATTTTTTTTTAAGATTTTATTTGTTTGTCAGAGAGAGAGCTCACAAGCAGGGAGAACTGCAGTGACAGGCAGAGGAAGAAGCAGGCTCCCTGCTGAGCAAGGAGCCCAGTGCAGGACTCTATCCCAGGACACTGGGATCACCACCCTAGCCAAAGGCAGATGCTTAACTCTGAGCCACCCAGGCATTGCTAAAAACATGTTTTTTAAAATATCTCTTTATTTGAGAGAGAGAAGAGAGAAAGCAAGTGTGTGCGAGCAGGGGAATGGGCAGAGGGAGAGGGAGAGGAAGAGAATCTCTAGCAGACTCTGCAGAGCATGGAGCCCCACTCAGGCTCAATCCCAGGACCCTGAGATCACGACCCACGTTGAAACCAAGAGTCAGCCACTTAACTGACTGAGCCACCCAGGCATGCCTATAGATTTAGTAATTAAAAATATTTTTTAAAAAAACTACTCTATGCAATGATAGATGGTGGTAGGAGCTAAGGAAAAGAAAAGAATTAAAATTTTAGATGGGGTGGGCAGAAATGACTTCAGAGAGAAAATGACCTGAAAGAGGAAAGGGAGAAAGCTATGTATATACGTGTGGGTTGATACCAGCTAGAGGGAAAAATAAAGTATGAAAGTACAAAAGTCTGGAAGTGAGAGAATGCCAGGCATCTTCGAGGTGCAGCTGTGTCAAAATGATGGGGTAGGAACAGTCAGAGAAATAATAAGAGGCTAGATGGTGTAGAGTCTTGTAGGCTGCTAAAGACTTTGATTTGTATGGAGGGAAGATGAGAAGCCATTGGAGAGTTTTATGCAGAATGACAGGATTGCTTTGCTTTCTATGGTAAGAAAAGAGTGGGAAGGTACGGTGGGCAATGATGGAAGACCAAATAATTCAGGTGGTTTGGAGAATGATGTAGCAGTGAAGGTGTTATTTATTTTAAAGGTAGAGTCAATAGGACTTCCTGATGAATCAAATGTGGGATGTGAGGGAAATCAATAACACAAGATTTTTCAGCTTCAGCAAACCGAAAGAACAAAGGTGCTATTGACTAATACAGGAAGATAGAAGAGCTGAGGCGTGGGGAATTGGGGAGTTCAATATTGGACATTTTAAGTTTAAGATGCTTATTAAACTTACAAATGGTAGTATCTAATAGGCAGTTGGATTGAGTCTAGTATTCATAGAAGCAGTCCAGACAGAAGATAAAAAATTGGGAGTAGAGGTGATCTTAAAACCTCGAGGTTAGAGGGCGCCTGGGGGGCTCAGTGGGTTAAGCCTCTGCCTTTGGCTCAGGTCATGATCTCAGGGTCCTGGGATCGAGCCCCACATCGGGCTCTCTGCTCAGCGGGGAGCCTGCTTCCCCTTCTCTCTCTGCCTGCCTCTCTGCCTACTTGTGATCTCGGTCTGTCAAATAGATAAATAAAATCTTTAAAAAAACAAAAATGAAAATAACCTCGAGATTAGAGATTATACTAGAGTGAATGCAGATGGGGAAAAGAAGTTCCAAGGATAGAGTTCTAAGATTCACAAATGCATTAGTAGTAACTATTCCTAGGAAGGTGGGGTCCTCTCTCTTATCCCCAAGAAATGAATCTTAATTATTCAAAACCAAGTATGGTACTTGCTAGAGTAAGCCTGTGAGTCAGCCTTGGTCAGCACAAGGTTAGTCCAATTGGTGTCCAGGGGAAGGGGGTAGTACAAAGGTTTCCTTGCTTTTGAAGATAAGAAACTCTCTTCTTCCACTTTACAGTTATGACTGCATAACACTGGGAACCATGGCAACCCTTATGCAATCATCAGGCGCATTATGCTGAGGATGGCAGAGGGCAAAGATGAAAAAAACATGGGTATCTCATGTAGTGCTGAGCTATAACTCAACCAGCTGTAGGGTCACTCTGTGCCTGTATTTTTTGGTTATTATTTAATACAGGTTTTCATTACCTATGGGAAATAGGATCTGGTTACAATAATCTCATTTTTCATTTTCATAGCAATGCTTAGGGTATCAAAAACAGACTGAAACTCAGGGGGTGCCTGGCTGCCTCAGTCAATAAAGCATGTACTTGATCTTGGGATCATGAGTTTGAGCCCCACATTGGGCATAGAGTTTAATTTAAAAATATAAACATTTAAACACAAATGAACAAATTGAAACTCTAAATTAAAGTTTAAAGTTGGCAAGGTTAAATAACCTAGCATTTAGGTAACAATGGTGAATTGAAGCTCATCTAGCCCCAGTGTCTATCTTAAGTGATTAGGAGTTGTGGATTTAAAGAGTGGACACTATTGAAAGACATGGGGAACAGGAGTTGGGAATTCTCAAAGTGACTAGCAAACCAAGGCCTGGAAGTAATAGAGATTGAAAAGGGAAGTATCAGAATTACAGAGTATAATAGTAAACAAGATAAAGTGAAAAGAGCTCTTCTTAAGAATATTAGAATTGGAGATTTTTAGTTTTTGAGTAGTCTGAAGACTAGATGTAGCTTGTACCAATGAAAGGGAATTAATTGTATTTTGAGTACTCAGGAACTGATTGGTTAATACTTACTAACACTAAGTAGCTTGCTATTTTGTGTACTTGGGATTCAGTGCTAACTAAAACACACAAGGTGCTCTGTGGAGCTCACACTTTGGTGTGAAGAACATACAAACAAACAACTAGAACTTTGGTGAATATGGAGTTTCTGGTCAGCGTAGTCAAAGGCACTCAGTAGTATCTGATTTGAGATGAAGTTCCCTGGTTGTGGCTTGGCTAGCAACTGGGGTCCTTACACAGGGTTGCACACAGCACACAAGTGAATGAGAATTGGAATGACAGTAACTGGCAATTATGTATTTCACATAATTTTACATATGCACACTCAGAAGTAAACATTTAATGAATGATCTGATTAAATTTCTTCCATTCCAACTCTTCAACACTTGCTTTATTAATAAACTATAGTTTTTTTAAAAGATTTTACTAAGTAATTTCTACACCCAACATGGGGCTCAAATATTAGATATTCCTTGTTAGACTGATCCAAAGAACTATCTGAAAACAAAGATGGAGTCTTTGCAGTGATTCATGGTTTTATTCAACATTAACTCCCTAGAATAAGCTCCATGAGGGTAGGCATATGTATCTATTTTGTTTGCTACTATATTTCCAGTACTTAGAACAATGTCCAGCATTTTTACTGAACCGAATAAATAAGCACCTACTGGTATTACGTTAACCAACAAAGGTAAATAAAACGGTTCCCACACTTAAGGAGTTTACCATTTTAAAGGATCTAAGTAAGGGGCACCTGGGTGGCTCAGTAGGTTAAAGCCTCTGCCTTCGGCTCAGGTCATGATCCCAGGGTCCTGGGATTGGGCTCTCTGCTCAGCAGGGAGCCTTCTCTTCCACCACCCCCACCCCCGCCCCGCCTACCTCTCTGCCTACTTGTGATCTGTCAAATAAATAAATAAAATCTTTATTTTTTTTTTAAAAAAAGGATCTAAGTAAAAATCTCTCAGTCTTCCCTTATATCAAAGTACATCCTTAAAGAGCAAGGTTGTTAAGAATTTAAAAGCATTGGGGCACCTGGGTGGCCAGTCCGTTGTGTCTGCCTTTGGCTCAGGTCATGATCCCATGGTCCTGGGATCGAGCCCCACATCAGGCTCCCTGCTCAGAGGAGAGCCTGCTTCTCTCTCTCCCTCTGCCTGCCACTCTGCCTACCTGTGCTCTATCTCTCTGTCAAATAAATAAAATCTTAAAAAAAAAAAAAAAAGAATTTAAAAGCATTATCTGTCCTGGACCAAAGAAATTTATTGTAGGCTTCATATCATCTTAAATTTAAAAAATAAATTACCATTCTATCTTGAAAAATTAGTATTTGTATCACTAGGTACTACAATTAGATGACCTATTATAAAAAATGATTATGTAAATCAAAGAAAAACAACAATTTCAGGTGCTACTTTTAAAATTTTTAATTACTTCTTTTCAAGTCCTTTCAAATATATTTTAACAAAAGTGAAGTGAGAATATCACTTAATATGAAGCAACATAAAAGAACAAACAGAATCAGAAGGCAAATTCCAAACAGATCACTGCTATAAATAGAGACATGAAAATGTCAGGACAGAGAAACAAAGTTCCACTAAAAACAACAACAAAACCGTATGCCAAGTGGGCTTTACATCTCATACCCACCCATCTTCAGTTAAGGATTTCTTTCACTGGCAAAGATCCTCTTTCAATAATCTATTTCAAAATATAAATGTTGTAAAGGTAGATGTCCTGATTATAAAAATCAAGATGTTTTTGGTTCTGCAAAGATTCGTCTTCCCCTTGTGCCTAAGAAGCAGAAAACCTTCAACTGAATTTTTTTTTAAAAGACTTTATTTATTTATTTGACAGACAAGAGATCACAAGTAGGCAGAGAGGCAGGCAGAGAGGGAGGGAGGAAGCAGGCTCCCTGCTGAGCAGAGAGCCCATGCCAGGCTCCAATCCCAGGACCCTGGGATCATGACCTGAGCCGAAGGCAGAGGCTTAACCCACTGAGCCACCCAGGCGCCCCACTTCCAACTGAAATTTAACCAAATCACTGCTGCTTCAGAGTTCTTTGATGAAATAAAGAGCACTGGGTTTAATCTAGTGTTGACACAGCAACTAATCTTGTCACTTTGCGCAGGCTCTCAAGCAATCCAGGTCACAATTTCCTCCACCATAAAATGAGAGAAACAGATTAGATGATCTTCAAGGTCTTTCCAAGTCTGCTATCCTAAGAAGTTGAGTGAATTTTCTTTTCCATGCTAGATAGCCTCAAAAGCCCCCAATATTTATAACCACGTATTTAGCAATTTGAACTCTAGCTTTGCAGGGAAGTGGTAACTATGATAACAAACAATTCAATTTGATATTAAGATTTTACCAACATAAAATGTTGGGCGCCTGGGTGGCTCAGTCGTGATCCTTGGGTCCTGGGATGGAACCCCATGTCAGGCGACCTGCTCAATGGGGAACCTGCTTCTCCCTCTTCCTTTGCCCCTCCCCCTGCTTGTTCTTGCTGTCCTCCCTGTCAAATACATGAGATCTTAAAAAACAAAACAAAACAAAACAAAACAAACTTTACCAACATAAAAGCACCAAGCTATACTGAGCAAACCAAAGAGTAAGATCCAGTCCTCAGCCAGCCCTCTTTTATACGAGAGAAAAGGGGAGAGAACAAGATCTCTGTGTTCAGAACATGTACTAGTCCAACTGGGGAAACAAAATATAATTAAGCTAAATTCTGTAATTATTAAACTTTTTGCATAAGAGGGCAGTTTTCAGACTGATAAACATAAGAATCAACTATGCCTTTTTTTTTTTTAATAAGAGATGTAAATTTCCTAAAACAAGTTTCATTAGGCCCAGGTGGGGCCCAAGTATCCACATTTTTTAAAAACACATTTTTTAAAAACCAAATAATGCAGGGTTTTTCTCAAACATACTCTTGTTTAAGGAACACTGTCCTAGCCTAGATCAACAAAAACTTGATAGGGCTCAAAAACAGAAAATGCTTCTAGACCTTGAATTCTCTAGACTACATGCCCATAATAACTAGAGAATAAACTATAAGGCATCAAAAATTAGCAAAAGTCTAATGGAGCAATTTTATTTTAGTGGTTCTCAAGTGTGGACTACACTTTAAGGATCAACTTAGAAAGTTGTTACACATACATATACAGACCAATTAAATCAAGATTCTGGGAGTGAGGGCCAGGGCTCAGCTTTAACATTTTAAAAAAGCTCACTGTAATCAATGCACTGAATTAAGTAAAAGATCAATGGAATTGGTTAGCCAGGTTAAAGTTCATGAAAAAAGATGATTTTTAATTTTGATCTTTATTTGGCTAAAATTTTAATGAACAAGATAAATGGAACAGAAGTGAAAGGAACTGATGTATAAATATATGATTCAATTAGGGAGAGAAAAAATAAACATGTTTTGACCACAAAATAAAGGGAGAATAAGAACAGTAAATATATCAATTTATTTTAGACATTTTGGTTTTGAAGCAAAATGAGTCTTGGAGATAGCTGCAGACACAGATCTGGAAATACATCTAAGGAATAAGTATAGGACTAATTCAAAGTAAACTAACAAAACTTATGTAACACTGTTAACTACAGTGGAATTAAAATTTTTAAATACTTTCACAGGTCAAAAAATTATGAAACCATATATATTACATACATTCTGTAGTTTTATTATATATTATATTCTGCGGCATTATATACCAGCTTTATTCTAAGTTATGTGGATGTATGCTATAGAATTAACTAAAAGCACTCAGGGACTGAGTGGTAAAGCCAGTTTTTTGAGACAGATACTGTCAGGAGTACCAAATTTTCAACCTAACATTATCTCTACAGTAAGGGAGCATTATGGTGTATCAGTAAGGGCAGATAGCTCTGAATTTTTTTCATTAAATACTGATTCAGTTTCCTATATATTTTATGATGCTGTGCTGTATCTCCCATGATCCTGGTCAAAGGAAAGATCCTGCTTACACACAGGCTGCCAACAGATGTGTGCAACTAGCTAAACACTATTTATATATTCAAAGAGGCACTGTGTACGATACAGTAAGGATGGTCCTTCTTTCATTAAATTTGAAGAACCATGTAAAGTTGAGAAGGAACCTTAGCAAGCCCCTCTCTTCCCCCATATATGCTTTCTGCCTTCACTGAAGGGCAAAGAAAATTTATCCCATTTTCAGAAAAAGCCTTTGTCTCAAGGATTTTTCTTAAAAAGTAAATTATACAGAATTCTACTCTTAATTTTCTGAAGAGTCTGATTTTTTAAAAAATTTATTTATTTGAGAGAGAGACAGTGAGAGAGAACATGAGAGGGGAGAAGGTCAGAGGGAGAAGCAGACTCCCCTTGGAGCTGGGAGCCCGATGTGGGACTCAATCCCGGGACTCCGGGATCATGACCTGAGCAGAAGGCAGTTGCTTAACCAACTGAGCCACCCAGGTGCCCCTGATTTTTTTTTTTTTAAGATTTTATTTATTTATTTGACAGAGACACAGAGAGGGAGCGCAAGCGGGGGAGTGCGAGTGGGAGAAACAGGCTTCCCACAGAGCAGGAAGCCCGATGCAGGGTGATTCCAGATCCCTGGGATCATGACCTGAGCTGAAGGCAGATGCTTAACAACTTAGCCACCCAGGAGCCCCAAAAGTCTGATTTTAAAACTCTTGATATGCTTTTTTTGGGGAGGTGGGCTATTTTGTAGAGGAATCCAATATGCAAACAGTACAAACACTATCATAGATGCTCTGTGGTAATACAGAGGAAAAATTAAAATTATGTAATCCTATTCTTTTCTTTTTTTAAAAAAATTTTATTTATTTATTTGACAGACAGAGATCACAAGTAGGCAGAGAGGCAGGCAGAGAGAGAGGAAGGGGAGCAGGCTCTCTGCTGAGCAGAGAGCCCGATATGGGGCTCGATCCCAGGATTCTGGGATCATGAACTGAGCCAAAGGCAGAGGCTTTAACCCACTGAGCCACCCAGGCGCCCCCTTATTCTTTTCTTGAAGAGGCTTACAATCTAGTTTGTGATGTGGATTACAAACACATAAACCCCCTAAACAATGTATCTGAAAAATAATATTAGTCATACCAAATATATATGTATATATACACATACACTCTAAGTTATATATATAAATTTTAGTAAAGCATATTACTAATTCATCCAATACAATTAACACAGAAAAACAAGCCTTTATCCTTTTATATAATACATGGGTTCTTTAATTTTGTATGTAATATTTTTATTACCTTACATTAAGACCTGGTTCTCATGAAGAACTTTGGCATACATCTCAACAAAAACAAATGCATATATTTTTAAAATCCAAGTAAGAAATACTAAGTTATGAACCACACCATAGAAAACTACAGAGATCTGTCTGTCAAATAAATAAATAAAATCTTAAAAAACAAAAAAAGAAAACTACAGAGATCCATTTCATTACTTGATTTTTTATAGATTCTTCCATTCTTTCAACACAGGTTGCCTGGGTTCAGATCACTAACACTAATATGTGACCTTGGGCAAGTTAGTTAACTTACCTGTACCCCAGCAAAAGAGATTTTAATAAGCACCTCATTGAGCCACTGTAAGAATAAATGAATTAAATACAGACAAAGCACTTAGAACAGTACCCAGTATACAGCACTAGCCATTATTAGCTATTGCTATGAATGTGCTATGCAGTAAAGACACAGAAAAAGAAATAACCTTTACTGTCATGGACCTTACAATCTAGTGGGAATTCCAAACAAACAATAAGCAATACTATGCTACTATTGTCATGACGTAGTACCTGACAACAACTAAGAATCCCTGAATTTTTAGAGCTTTCAACAGGCTTTCTGTTAAAATGGAAATTAACAGGCAATAGTAAAATGGAAGAGGTGAGAAGTATACCTGACAAAAAGGGAGCTCTGCAGTTATGGGTAAGTGAGAATGACAAGGATAATAAAAGTCTAGATTTAGGGCAAATCAATGATATTAAACAATATCCTAGTATTCTTCAGTCTACTTACAGCCCTTCAATCAGGACACACTATCAAATTTGGCACCCAAATCAGAGAAGAAATCTCTAATAACTGAGCATGAGATGATAGTATTATTAACTTCTGAAAGGGAAAACAGAAGTCACAGTGTAAAAACATCAGACCTTTTATTACCCTTTACTGTTGGCTACTTTTCAGAAACTGATTAATTTGCCCTCTCTTTTTGGTACACTGGTAAAAGGAGGAAGTTGTGTGACTTACCAGAGGGCACATGGGTCATACTTGAACACAGATCCTCTTGGACCTAGCCCAGAGTCCTTTCCACTATCTGGGGCTACCTCCAGTTTCAGACACTGGTCAAACTGTTGTTTTCCAAAATGTTCCAAAGTTAATTTGTATTAACAACTCTGTTCTCTAAAATGCTAATGTATGGGTGCCTGGGTGGCTCAGTTGGTTAAGTGTCTGCCTTCAGCTCAGACCATAATCCCAGGGTCCAAGGATCAAGTCCCAAATCAGGCTCCCTGCTAGGCAGAGAGTCCATTTCTCCCTCTGTCCCTCCCCCCAACTCATGTGCTCACATGCTCTCTTAAAATAAATAAATTTATTTTTCTCGCAAAAATAAAATCTTAAAAAAAATAAAATGCTAATATATCCTGCTTCCATTCACACCTCAGTCTGAAATAGAATTCTAAAAACTCAGTCAAAAGGGATATAAAAGTCATTAAACCAAAAACCAACCTAATGATCAAACACCCTAACGACATCCTGAACTATTTACTTTAATTTGAAGTGGCCACTTCCCTCCTCACATCTAACCTGAATCTGTTGTAACTATGTACTGAGGAAATATTGGCCTGGTTTAAATGACACACAGTATATAGCATGTAGTTTTCAGATCCTTCTGGCTAAGAGTTGTTAGGGGGTAGGAAGTTGAGGCAGGAAGCCTGTACAATTCTGTCACTCTAAGATGCCTGTTAAGGGGCACGTGGATGGCACAGTCAGTTATGCATCCCACTCTTGGTTTCAGCTCAGGTCATGACTCAGGGTTGTGAGATGGGAGTCCCTAATTAGGCTCTGTGCTCAGCAGCAAGTCTGTTGGGACTCTCTCCCTCTCTAGAATAAATAAATCTTAAAAAAAAAAAAAATGCCTGTTAAAAAGCCATAATGGACTTTTCTCCAAAAGCTAAAAATAAGAATCTGTTAATATTTCACAGATTTAACAAATCCAAAAGTGAAAACTGTGCTAAGAAAAAAATCATGTAGTCATTTGGTAACCAGTAAGTCAGAAGGTAAAATAAGAAACTTGCCAGTGCATTTAATAGCTCAACTTTTATTTCATTTGCTTATCTTCTCACTCTGTTATCTGTTATATCTAAATACTCCCTACTATACTTCTGGAAGTTCAAAACACCAACTTTTGCTTCATCCTAAGGATAAAATATGAAATACTTAATTTCTGTGGTAAGAGTCTGACTATAAAATATGATTCAGCCAAATATTTAGCCAATATCAAAGCATAATAAGCCAATTTTAGATTATTAGCTATGATACATCCACTTTTAAGAAATTTACATTGTAAAAGGGAATAAATTTAGTCAAGAAAAGCCTGATCTCATCAATTTTAAAGGTAACCAGAAAAGTACAAATGGCTCTGAGATTGAGAACTCACATAGCCTAATCAAAATTCACTGGTTAGTTTTCCCACAATGCAGCTACTCTTGCAGGTTCCTGGGTTTTACCAAAACTAAGATTTGAACATAACTGCAATCCAAAAAATGTACACGGATCATCCGTTCTTGATTATAAAATGCCAGAAGCCAAATTACAAGTTTATTACTAGTTTCCATTTGCATAGCACTTTCTGTTTTCTAAAGAACTCACAGATATCTCATTTGAGGACAGTAAAGGAAGTTATGATCATCAATAGAAATCTGAGACACAGAGACTAAGTTACCTGCCCAAGGCCACACATAACTAAAATGCAGAGGCAGATTTTTTTCAGTATGCACTTTCAACAAATGTCTAGAATGTTGATTATGCATTAGGGACTGGTCAATGGTAAATAGACAGTCCTTGCTCTCCAATTTACATTCTAAAGGAAAAGAAACAATAAACAAGTAAACACGTAGAACATAATTTCAGATAAATGTTATAAAATGGTAATGGGATAGTGATTGCAGAATGGCACAGCTAGAGGTCAGAGATGGCCTAAGACATCTGAACTGAGCCTCGAATGATGAGGACAAACCATCCACATGAAAGTCTATAAAAACATCCAGGCCAGGCAGAAGAAAAAGCAAACATAAAATCCCAAAGGCAGGAAGTATCTTGGACAGCAAGGACAGTGAAGAAGAATGAAAGTGAGGAGTGTTTAGAGACAGTGGCCTGGTTATAGGGAGCCCTTACACCACTCCAGGAAACAGGATTTTAAAGTGCAATACTTGGGGCGCCTCAGTGGTTCAATCGGTTAAGTGTTCAACTTTGCTTCAGCTCAGATCATGATCTCAGGGTTGTGAGATGGAGGCCTATCAGGCTCCCTACTCAGTGGGGAATCTTCTCTCCTTCTCCCTCTGCCCTTATGCCCACCCCCGCCATACAGGCACTCTCCGAAATAAATCTTTAAAAAAGTATAATAGGAAAAGAAAGGTGAGATGATCTGATTTGTTCTAAAGAAAGAAATCATTCAAGCTGCTATATGAGGAAACAACTGTAATATAATCGGGTAGAGGCTTGAACTTCAAAAGTATTGGTAATGGATCCTTGTTACTTTTGAGAACTTGCACGTATATTACATATTTTTATAATTTCACAATT
Source organism: Mellivora capensis (assembly GCA_004024625.1). NCBI lineage: Eukaryota > Metazoa > Chordata > Mammalia > Carnivora > Mustelidae > Mellivora > Mellivora capensis. The sequence continues at coordinate 114,166 of PISX010002353.1, read as the reverse complement.
TAAAAAAGCAAATTATAGACATTTAAGGGTGGAAGCAGAAAAACCAACTAGAATACTATTACAGTCCAGGACTAAGTGATGGTAACTTGGGAATACTGGAAATGGAAATTAATAGAATTTGGAATGTACCACAGAAGTATGGTAAATAGGTTTTCCCAATGGAAAGGCAGGAGCAGGAATTAAGGCTGACCAGTAGTTCTCAATGTAGGATGATTTTGCCTACCAGAGGACATCAGCAATGTCTGGAGATGTTTTTGACTGGCACAACTGTGTGTGTGTGGTAGTGTGTGTGTTGGGGGGGGGGGGTTATGTTACTAGCATCCATGGGTAGAGGCCAAGAATGGTGCTAAACATATTACAGTACACAGTGGTATTTCCAAATATAATTATCTGGTTAAACACTGTCAACAGTGTTGAAGTTAAGAAATCCTGATCTAAACTGATTCCAACTCCCCACCCTGGCTCCAGGAGAGTCTACAAATAAAATACAGATGAAAGGCTTTACTTTGCACATTTAGAGACAACTAAAATTGTCTGAAATAAAGTTTGTTTGCAGGTGAATCATATCACTCTATTGTTAACATTATGTTGGTCAGAAAGACTGATTGGCATATGTCTAATAAATAAAAGATGAAAAAAATCAGTTGATTACTGTCACTTGTTAGACACACTTTCTCAAAACATAACTGAAAAAATTGTTGTTACACCACCCCAAATGCTTTTAGTCTTTTTTCCCCCAGTTATACTTAAATCTGTAGTCCAATACATTTGCTGCTTTTCCAAATACAAATCCTCACCCCTCCAAACCTAAAGGGATAGGTACAAACACTGAAGAAGATAATCAGAGCTATAAATGGTTAAGACGGTAGGAAAAGCTTCACTGGAGGAAAATGTCCGCCCACTTGCAGCTGCATGCATGTATGTCTAGTTATCTTACTTGGGCCCTTGAACAAGTGGACACATTAACTGTAATTATCAGGAAGACCACAACACACATTTCTTCCAATTACTCTTATGACTAGCAATGGGAAAAGTACTTTTTTAGACCTAACTCACAAAACATAAAATGCCAAAATTGGTAAAGTTCATTTTACCTCGGTCTTTGTTATCTAAAAACAAGGGAATTTTGGAGAAAAAAAAATTATCACTTTGATCGACTCCTAAATAAGATTCGTAAAGCATCCAAATGAGTCTGAAGCCACTGAAGCCACTACTAGTAATGGTGCCACCAAATGCTTGGGAAGGTCTGAAATTACTTGATAACTAAAGTAGATGACATAAAATACACACACTTAAGTTATCCAGCCCTGGGATGACAATTCAGAACATCACGTTACATTTGGGTTCTTAAAGAAACTACAGGAACTTCCGGAAGCCACAAAGTCAATTTTGGTCAAGAAATGATGTTTTTGGGAACTGTAAGATGACCTCAATAAAACTGGCCCTGGACACATACTAGGTTACTAAGCGTGGTTACAACGGAATTTTAGGAGCAATCACGTTTTTAAAAGGAAAAGGGCAGTCATAATCTCACAGCCTCATCCACATTACACAAAAATACCGAAATCAGCTAGAGAACTAAGAGGCCTCTAGCCTGAATTCATCCCCACTTGTGATAAAACATATCTGCCAATCTGTAAGCAAAATACAGGGACACTCTACTACCCTGAAAATCAGGACGAGATCCTGCCGGGCCGGGAGGACGTTTTCAGAAACATCTCCGCGTGGCGTCCCGGGCGCCCTTCTCCCAGGCACACTCCTGGTTGCGGCGCTCTCGAGATACTGCAGTGTCGTCCTTACGCCTGTCGACGTTACCCTCTTTCCCTCGGCTACAGAGAATGACCCTAGGCGCGAAATTCACCCACAGTCCCTACCCGAGTCTGCAACCAATAAAAAACAACTACACTTTCTTGAGGTCTTCAAAACTGCAAGCCAACCCGGGTCGCCCCGCCGGTCGCACCCACCACCCCGGAAGTAAAAGCAACACAGTCTCGAGAAGAGAATGCGCACAGAGGAGGCGCCAAAATAAACTCCACTCTCGCGATATCTTAAATGCAAGTCTCGCGACATCTTTCTGCCTCTCCTTGTTTTCTTTTCAGCCCCACCCCCAATCAGTTCGTTGCCTCAAAACATCGCGAGATTTTCTCCTTTCAATCTCCGCCCCTTTACGGCACGATGGTCGCACAAGAATGTGATACAGGCTCGACGGCCGCCATTTTCTTTCTTTCTTAGCAGTTGGCTGAGGGAAGGTGTCTGCGAAGAAGCGGCAGCGGCCACTGTAGCGTAGGCATGGCAGACTACTCAACAGTGCCTCCACCTTCTTCTGGCTCAGCTGGCGGTGGAGGCGGCGGCGGTGGTGGTGGGGGAGTTAACGATGCTTTCAAAGATGCGCTGCAGAGAGCACGGCAGGTAAGTCTGGACCGCGCGGCGGGATCTCGAACGCTCATGGTAATTGGCCGCTGGCTGAGTAGGCCGCTACTTTTTCGCGCATGAGGAAGAGGAAAGAAGTGCCCTTCCGGGCTCTGAAATGTGAGGAGACTTAAGATTCCCCACGTTGGTAATACAGTTCGGAGGCCGGAGCTCGGTTTTGTGTATCTTGGCGTCTAAGCCAGTTAGAACCCCAACGCGTGTTACGCATAGATGGCTTTAGGTCTTTCGCTTCTGCGGCAGTCGCGCTTCTTTCACTGAGGAGTTAGCGTGGCATTTCCTTTTTTTCAGATTGAACATTTTCCGTGGGATAAAGCGCGCGTAGTTTTTACACAATAGTATGGAAGGTTCTAGTAATGAGTTTGGGAGAGGATTAGGGTCTGTCCTCAGGAACCGTGATAAGGGAGGAATATGTCAGTACAGCAGTCTTTACAGCTTCCAGCTCATTCGGGCTGTCTCAAAATTAATCTTCCTGTATCATTCACTTTCACATCTGCAAGGAAGAGAGCACTAGTATCCCGTGTTAGAATCCTTCCTCAGAGCAGGATTTATGTGTCAGTGTGTTCTACCAGCCCTTTCCTCTTATTTCTCAAAATGGCTTCAGGCCCATTATATCCGAGTTTCAGTTTGAATCTGCCTCTCTGTTCAGAGTCGTAAACTGACCAGACCTCTTTGTATTACGTAGGTGCGTACATTTGCCCTGAAGGCAGTTCTTTCCCAAACGGAAAAAAAAAAAAAAATTACTCCAGGAAATTTAAAGCTCCTTAATTGGAACTTTATTAGATAGTCCCTTAACGTAACTATAACTTAAAGTGTGTGATGTTGGTATGGAGTTGTATGTAAGCAAAATAATTTTATTCTAGTTACATTTTTAGATTATAGCGTTAAGTGAACGGGAATCAGAAACTAATTTTGTGGTATGTTTTGTTGGCGTTAGTTAACTTTGTTAACCTTTTTCACTCTCCAGTTGCATCAAAGCATCATTTGAGTCAAATTGTGTAAACTCTGTAATAATGTAACAAATGGCTCTTATTTTTATAATGTGAACATATAATTAAACTTACCTGTAGTTGTGAATGATCAGAAATAGTCAAAAGTAACCATTAATATTAATTGTGTAATTTTTCACCTGAATTTTCTTTCATCTGAACGTTTTAGTAATAGCGACTGAAACATTTATATAATGGCATAAACTGTTAGAGGGTTATTATTAGATTGGTTGACGGACTCACCTGCCTTACTTTATTTGACCAGTGTATTGAATTAATTTGTGCTACACACTGAACTTAGATACTAGAGATTTTTTACTGTGTGAATTGTATTTCTGCCTTCTAGGAAGTGATGATACAATCAAGGAACCAAATGCAAATGAATAGTAGTATCTGATTAATGCATTCAGAGAGGAGTAGACAAAAATGGGCACCATTAATTTATCCACTTGTTTTGTAAACATTTATAGAGTTCCTGCTGTGAGTCAGGCACTGTACACAACACCAAAGAGTGGGGTGCCTAACTGCCAAAGGACTGATATTTTAAGCAAGGCATTAAAGAATGAGTGAAAGTTTGATCAGTGGAAAAAAGAAGCAGCATGTGCAAAGGTATGAGGGTTTTGGAATGACAGGAACCCAGGAATGAAGTCACTGGAGGATAATGTTGGTTGGGGAAGAGGGTGGAAATTGAGGTGAGTACAGATGAAACCAACTTCTGAAAGGCCTCCGGTTGCCATGCTTTAATTAAAAATTGGACTTAATTATTTGGCTAAGCTGTAATTTCCTGATTATGTTAGATGGCTTTTTTAAATATAGAAATTGCCCTCAAACTGTGGATTTCCTGCACTCTTTTTATGCCAATAGGTCAGCTGCCTCAATGCTCTTGTAATGATATGATTCTTTACAGATGTCTTGCTGTAATAATTTGATTGTTTCTTTACAGAATTGATCTTAAGCCTGAGATTCCTAAATTTAGCTTTTGATTTGAATTTCCCCTTCTGATTACATTTGAAGATGCCTCTATATGTCAGTTGTAGCTGCTTGTCTGATACATAAATGGAATACAGGGAGGAGTACTTGGACTGAAGAAACAAGTTAGGTTAATATCTAAGCTACTTTTTCCTATCTATATTAAAAGCATGCTGGATTATATTTCCAAAATCTTCATCTAACCTTAAGTTTCTTTTCTTTGTCCAGCGTATTATGCTGTGTTCTTGGAAGGAAAAAGTGTAAGAACAGCTTCTTGCCCTCAGAGCTGTGTACTAATGGGGATGCTCTGGGCTTTTTTTAACTGGACAGTTCTTTGTAAATGCAGGACAAGTGGTTACTGCCTTGCTCATTTTGCCATCTGGTAATTTAGACCAAATTGCTCAATCATTTTTCCAGAGAATTCCAATGGCTTATTTTTTAATGTGTAATTTCCAGATTTTTAAATACTCTCTGAGCTAAATTCAGCACAGGGGCACCAGATTGCTTCTCTAGTTTAGGGTTTCCAGCCAGTACACTGGAGAGATTTCTATTTGTGTATTTCAAGCTGTAACTCCAAAGGGTGGGTTGGGATTCTTTGGTTAGGAATTTGGTGATCACACTAAGGCAGGTTTGTCTCTGAAATGTTGAAAGATCAAAATGTATCTCTCTACCTTTTTTCTCCTTGACATTATGAAGATAGAAGTGAATCAGAGTGGGACTCCCATCGTTGGTAGAACACGCATTAAAGCAAGAGTATAAGCTTTGATTCTTTAGCTTCTAAACAGCTATTAGTCTTTAAGTACTCAGTTATTCATGGAATCTCTTCCTTGATTGTAAGTGATGCAAGCTGCAATTGTTGTTTGAATGCAATGAAAATTTTATAAAATAGAATTGTTGTTTTTCAGTTAACGTTAATTTCTGTTGAAAACTAGCACTTGAGTAGGCTTTTGGGGGGGTTGGTTTGTTTCTGCATTTGGTAACAGGATAGCAAAGCTTGATTATGATACATTCCTCTGTTGTAGGGGAGGGGACAGTGTTAAAAATGGTTGTTAGTATTGTTACTGAGAATTCTTTTCTCATGTCTTTGTACTGTTTCTGAATGTTTAAGATGGTGTTACTAATTCTCTTGAGTGAACTAAGTGAACTATCAACCTTTCATTTTCATTTGGATAGTTTTAGAACTATTCAATAAATAATGAATAATAGGGAGATATAAATAAGTATCCTTTCTCTGTGCAGAAGTTCCTTGGCGTTCAAGGAGTGGTGTTCTGCAAACTCACGCAGCATTTACAAAAGCTAACTGCAGAAGGTACTCACGGCTTAAGATCATCAGTAGTTATTGTCTTTTCTGGCCTGACATAGTTCTTCTGAAATCAGTACCAGGCAGTGTATTTAAGTAATAAGGAACAATTCAAATGTTAATTAAGCCTTTTAAAACTTGGTGGAAAAGCAGTTGTTTTCAGGTTTGATGAAGAAACCTTTCAGAAAAGAAATAAGACTTTATAGCTGCCCAAAGACATGGAACAGGCTTTTGAGTAAGTGAAAGGATGATTAAGGAAGGTTAGATTGACCAAAGCCTTTTTTTTTTTTTTTTTTTTTTTTTAAGTAATCTCTACACCCAATGTGGACCCTGAGTTCAGGAGTCACAGATTCTTCTGACTGAGACAGCCAGGTGCCCCCCCCCCCAGCCTGTTTTAAATCAAGCATTTTTAATATTTAATCCTGGTGTGCTTTGGGAGGAAAAGGGAAATCTAGAAATCCTAGGAAGTACAGTTGGGAATTGAAATACATATTCACTTTTAAGTGTACATAAGTGGATTTTAAGACTCAAGTCTTTGAGTATACTTAATCCTTTCCAGTTTTCTAATTATAATGAAGCATGAAGCAGTTGGCTTAGTTCACATCAGGATTCTTTGGGGGAAATTCTAGGCACCAGATGTTTGAATTTTCTGAGTAATTTTTTATCATGGAAAATTTCAGACATACTCATTATTAGCAGAATAATGTAATGAAGCTCTAATGAGCATATCACTCACATTTGGTGCTTACCCCCTTCTAGTAATTAGTGTGGAGCTATATAGAAATTGGAATATCTCTACCATTGACTTACCATGTAACCTGAGTTAAGTTCCCTCTTGAGATTTTTTTCTCCTGTAAAATGGATCACTATCTCACTAAGTATTCTCATCTCTTAGGGTTGTTGTGATGATTCGGTGACAAAATGAGTATAAAACATATAGTATGGAGTTTTGCCTATTGCTGGCACTCAGCAATATTAGTTCCATATCTCATTTCATAAAAAATGAAGTAAATACTCATAAAGAAATACATGCAATACATTGGGTATATTGAATTTGTTCAATATATTCAGTATATTGAATTTATTCAGCTGAATATATTGAAATATATGAAAAAATATAAATTTTCTTTTACTGGTTGTGTCCTGTCTTATGACTTGAGGCTGCTGTTTTTTTTAATATGATGTTTAGGTAAGTGTAAGCAGTTATTTGCCCCACTCTAAAAAAGTCTTTAGGAATGAAATGATTTATTTTTCTGTAGCTGAGACTTTTCTTAGAGATACAGCTTCCCAGGCTTCCCCCACCCCCATGTTTCCAAAGAATAGGATTGTCTGATAGAAATATAATGCAAGTCACATTTTATTTAATGCAACATACCCAAAACGTTACATGTGTACAATTTAAAAAAAAAACTGAGATGTTTTCCACTTTTTTTTAATTTAAGTTTTCAGTATCCATTTGTGTACTTAATATTTAATTCGGGCCAGCCAGAAATACTCAATAAATAACCATGTATGGCTAGCATCTACCTTATTAGACAACACAGCCTTGGAATCCCATAAGGTGTTCCCATTCTCTGTGCCTACAACACATTTTTGAAGTGTCATGGGAGAGAGCCCTGGAGAAGATAGAATTAGAACCACATTTTCCCCAAAGCTATTTATGTGGTCAGTCGATTCTGAAGATTCCTGATTGATTACTTCTTTGTTTGTTCTTACAGAAATTTATCAGAAGCTTAATTCCATATGATGATAATTTTTTAACTCCTTGAAGTTATTAATGGTATTAATGATAGTAATACATTGCTCTGTAATTTGTTTTTCTTTCAAATTAATTTTTTTATGTAATAGATATTTGGTATATATATGTATGAGGAAATATAGCACTAAGTAGTGTATAGTAGTTATGATGTTATCCTTAATGATGGTGTGCTTTTGTTTTTTAAGATTGCAGCAAAAATTGGAGGTGATGCTGGTACATCACTGAATTCAAATGACTATGGTTATGGGGGACAAAAAAGACCTTTGGAAGATGGAGGTAAGTTATAGTCATAAGTATTTTAATTGTTTCACACACAGATTAGTTGAAGGTGATTTTCAATATTTTTCAAATTTTTTTTTACTGAAACATTGCTTTTATAATGTTCTTAAAATTGTAAGGTTTATGTTGGCCTCAGGAGAAAAGGGGGGGGAAAGACCTTAGACAAGGTAGGTAAAATTTTGAGTCAATCAGCCAGTTTTGTCTTAGTAGAAAACAATATTTTCTCTTTTAGGATTGTGCCAGATTGACAGTTTGCACAGACATCTTGTTAATATACTGAAAAGAGCAAAAATATAAAATGTTTAGAAGACATTTCACTGGTTTTTCTCATCATATGTGAATTAATCTTTATATGCTATGTTTTTTCATTGTTTTGCTATTTCAGATTTCACTTTAAAGGTTGATGTTGCTATAGCTTGCTACTGTAGTGTGTTGCAGGTTATACCTTTTTTATGTTTCTTTTTTTGTTTTAGTACCTTGTTTTGTGTTTCAGGTTTAACTCAAAATGTGGCTTAAAACAGATTTACAGTGCTTTGTATTTTTTTAAAAAACGTAATTGTTGAAGCTTCTGAACTTAGAAGTTTGCAAGTATTTTTTTGTTTTAGATTTGATGTATGAATTTTGATACATTTTCTTTTTGCCCTTTTATTTACTTAATTTTTTTTAAGGAGGATTCTGAATGAGCCTGTAGAATGTATTTGTAGCTTTTGACCAGGTGTACTTGGTTTCCTTTTATTTAAGTGTCTTTCACATTTATAGTGAGGTTTTAATATACAAAAAAATGAGCTAATGATGCTTCAGATGTTGTATGTAATGTATTCTTTTTATTTTATGTGTAGATGGCTCTTGGACAAGTCCGAGCAGTACAACACACTGGGAGGGAATGCCCTCTCCTTTTAAAGGCAGGAATTTTTATTTATTACCTGTGTTTAGTATGTAACCGTGAAATAAACCAGTGGATTCTTAAATGGACACAAATAATTCTTGGATTATGTGTCTGAATTTTTGCTGCACAACATTCTGATGTTTAATCATTTAAGTTTGAAGGGGGGAGGAAAATGTAGTACTTTCAGATGTAGGTTGTCTATTCTAAGGTATGCATTGTATTCATCTGTGTAAAGGATGTAGATGAAGGTAGTCATGTAGTTGCTTTGAGTTTTTCTGCTGAAGCGTATGCCGTGAAATGTTTGGTTAGGAACAGTAGCATAGTTTAGATTGAGATTGCCTTGTAATGTGATTTTTTTATTATTTTGCATAGCCTTGTGGTCACTGTCAGATACACTCAACTTTGATATGTCAAATTTTCACATTTTGATAGGTTCTGTTTTTCTTCCAGTCTTCAGTTTCTACAGTGGGAAGCATCATTAGCCTTTAGCATGTGATATTTTGCTAGTAATGGACCTAAATACTTTGTCTTGTATCATTCTAAAGTGCTTAACATACATTAAGGTCAGTGATTTGATAAAATCAAAAAGATTTTTTTAAAATGTCTGTGCATCTTTTAAACATGAAAAGAATGAAAGAAATGTAATGTTTCTTTTGATTACTAAGAGTTTGGGATAAGTTTTGTCACTTTTGGTTCAAATGGTCAACAATTACCTACAGCTGTTTCAATAAGTGTTTACATTGATATTCTTGCTTGGGCACGGGTTAGCTAAGTCTTGTGTTTTTACTTACTGGCAAAAAGTTAAAAGGCTCTTAATTTTGCAGATCAACCAGATGCTAAGAAAGTTGCTCCTCAAAATGACTGTAAGTATTTTAAATTGGGTTAAAAGCTAAAGTAACTGGATTTTAATATCAGAGTTTTGTTCCTGGTTTTTGTTGGGTGTCTTCGGAGTTAGTTGATGGCCAGAATACTTTAGAATGAATGTCTTTGTAAATAATACTTCTTGTCTTCATAATCTCTCACTTGAATTATGGCTAGGCATATATTCATATGATTTGATTGCTAAATTATTTTCATATTCAATTTTATAACTCCCATTTTTTAACCTAAGCTTGTGCTCCTTGAAAAAGAACAGTTTCTTTCTATGTCATTGCTAATGATACCTGCTGTTTCACTGACTTTCTTGCCCACTGTCAATGTTGATTTAAGTATTCTGCCTAAAAGTTTACTCTCAAAGGTGGTGTTTTCTGTGTGTATGGGAAAGATTTTAGTATTGCTTGATATAATTGTATTACTAAATATGTGTGAACTTAAAATTTAAAGTTTTCATTTTATTTGATTTTTTGGTAGCTTTTGGAACACAGTTACCACCGATGCATCAGCAGCAAAGGTATAGTGAAAGGCTTTTCAAAGAGTACTTGGCAAGTTTTAGTTGAAATGTCTGTAAAAACACAAATTAGTGTATAGTGAATATGTGCCTGTATATTCTTTTTGTTTATTCATTTCTGTCCATTTTAGTTGAGAACAGAATGATAATTTTTCCTTTTGAGTGAAATACATTTGTAATTTGGAAAGAAGGTAGAATTAGCCACATATTTGAAGAACTAAAGCAAATGAAAATAATTGTTAAGAAAACATTCCCTGAACCTCCACCCCAGCTCCTTTGCAGTTAATGCTTTCAGACTGTTTATCTACCATGCCCTCCTCACTTGATGTGTATCCCATTAAGATTCTGACTTGAACTACTCAAGCTGCATTTTGACTATGAATATGTGCCTGCAAACCTAGTTTAAGCCATTAGACTTCCATTTTTATTGGATTACCTTTTGAATGTAATCATTTCTCTTTCTTTGAAGGAAAATGTTAGTTTTTGTTTTTTGTTAGCAGGTCTGTAATGACAGAAGAATACAAAGTTCCAGATGGAATGGTTGGATTTAGTAAGTAGCCTAATTTTTAAAGCTTTGAAAACAATCAAAACATACTTTACAGTCTTAGCAAATAATTTTTTTCTTTTTTCTTTACTAGTAATTGGCAGAGGTGGTGAACAGATTTCACGCATACAACAAGAATCTGGATGCAAAATACAGATAGCTCCTGGTAATGTTATTCTCTTGCTGTTTTTTAAGTGACTAGAAAATAAGCATATTTTTTTAAGTAACTATTGAAAGTGATATTGTAATCTTTTTTTGGCCTAAAATATTTTTGTGTTTCTTATTTAATTGTAGACAGTGGTGGCCTTCCAGAAAGATCTTGTATGCTAACTGGAACACCTGAATCTGTCCAGTAAGTATGAAATCATATGCCTGAGGCCAGCCCCTCTTTCCTACTGAAGGACATTGCCCCTAAATTTAACTGATTTTATCCTGCACTATTAATTTTCCTATTTCTAGCTAATTTCTAACAAGATATAAAGATGCTGAAAAATCCCTCCATCTTAACAAAAACTATCCTTGAACCTCACATTTCTATTTCTCTGCCTCTTTACACAATAAAACTCCTTAAAAGGAGTAGCTCTCTTCACCATGTCATTTGCATCTGTTTTCATTTTGTCTTGAACTTCTATGAATCAGACTTTTATTCCCATGGATCCATTGCTCTTTTCAAGATCACATATGGCCTCTGCATCTTTCCACCAACAACATTATTTGACATAGGGAATCACTTTCCTAGAGATATTCCCTCCATAGCTGCTTTCTCAGTCATTCTTGGTCGTCCAGCTTTATCTTCCTGGCCTTTCAGTATGAAAGTGCCACAAAATTCAGTTCTCCTACAGTCTGTCTACATGTACTTCTCAGATGACTTCATTTACACTTTCACAAACTTTAATATGTAGCTTTATATGTCATAAATTTCATGTATTCCTAAATTGTTACTTTCAGCCTTGCTCTCTTTTTCTAACTTATAGACTCCTATCAAGCTGCTGACTTAGTACTTCCACTTGAATGTCCACTAGACATTTTAGACTTTGGATTGTTCATAATTGTTTTCCACCCCATTACCCAGTCTGCTTTGTCCTCTACTCATCTCAGTATATGGCAGCAGTGTTTTAATACTCTTATCTTTTTCTTTGGGTACCTGGTTGGCACAGTCCCTTAAGCACCGGCCTCTTGGTTTCAGCTCAGGTCTTGATCTCAGGGCCGTGAGGTTGGGCTCTGCACTCAGCAGAATCTGCCTGAAACTTTCCCTCTTCCTCTGCCATTTCCCCTGCCCCACCCCTGAACATGAGCACTCCAAAATAAATTTTTAAAAATTTTTAAAAATTACCTTTATCTTTTTCTTGTCTTTCATTTATCCATAAGCAACTCTTTGATCATTTTTCTTCAAAATTTATTTGGAATCCAGTCTCTTCTTGCCATCTTCTATACTATTACCTTGTCTGTGACCATTTATCTATATTTCAACATGTTTCCATTCTTTTTAGCCTTGTTCAAAAGTAGTCTGTTCTTAGAATAGTATAGCCATATCTTTTTAAAGTGTGAATCAGTTTATGTCATTACTTTGCTCAGATCCTCTAATGCTTCACCATGTCTTTATCATGGCCTGATTTATCTGCCACCTTTCTCACTTCATTTTTTACTTCTCTTCTCCCAACTCACTGTGTTTAAGCCCCATTTAGCTTCTGTTCTTTCAGCACACCAAGCATGCTTCTCATCTGAGACCTTTGCCAATTCCTGTTTCTTCTCTCTGGAACATTTTGCCCTCTAGTATTTTCATAGTTACTCCTTCTCTTCCTCTACATTTTAGTTCAGATATCTTATCAGTAAAGTCTTTTATGTCTGCTTTGCATGAAATAGCATATCTTTATGCGTACACATTCTGTCCCCCTTATTCTGTTTTAATTTTGTTTGTAGCACTTAACCAAACATGCTGTTTTTAGTTATTTAATCAAAGTAAGCTGTACCAGCGGGGACCCTGTGCATCTCATTCAGTGTTGTAATTCTATTACCTAGTATAGTGCATGGTATATAGTTAACATTTCTTAAGTATATTTGAATGGATAAATAAATTTTAATGTGTGAGTGACCAAAGTGGTGTTTTAAAATTGGAAATACATCATTCAGTTATTGGCAGAGTAGCTTAATTCTTAGATGACTTTCAAAGTAAAGTGGGAAAAAAAAGTAGTGCTACTTCTTGGAAATTTAGGACTATTCTCAAAAATACTGCAAATTGTATACCTAGAAAATTTATTGTGTTATCATTCTTTGTCCCTGATGGCATTTTCTCTTAATTAAAATTGTTAAATTAGCTTTAAGCCATCTAAACCTGAATTGGGATGGGGAAGTACGTGATTATATTATTTTGTGTTTCTGTATCTGGATAAGTTTTTGAGTATGCCATAACTTATTGTTTGACTCCTAATTTGTTAACAGATCAGCAAAACGATTATTGGACCAGATTGTTGAAAAAGGAAGACCAGCCCCTGGCTTCCACCATGGTGATGGACCAGGAAATGCAGTTCAAGAAATCATGATTCCAGCTAGCAAGGCAGGATTAGTTATTGGAAAGGGAGGAGAAACTATTAAACAACTTCAGGTATTACTCTGTAAAGTGATTAGTTTTCATCTGTTTTGAAGCCAGTTCGTTTCCACTTCCCTTTTGTTAATACATCTGATTTCTGTGATTAATAGGAGCGGGCTGGAGTTAAAATGGTTATGATTCAAGATGGACCTCAGAACACTGGTGCTGACAAACCTCTTAGGATTACAGGAGACCCATACAAAGTACAGGTAAACTTAAGTTTATATTTTACATAGAAGGATTTGGGAACAGAATGGGCAAAACACATAGGAATATAATTACAGTGTTTTGAGACATGCCTTGTAAATTGGGTGTTTTGTTTTGTGTTTTGTTTGTACTTCAGCAAGCCAAGGAAATGGTGTTAGAGTTAATCCGTGATCAAGGTGGTTTCAGAGAAGTTCGAAATGAGTATGGGTCAAGAATAGGAGGAAATGAAGGGATAGATGTAAGTAAAAATACCCATTCAGAGATGGTCATATACTAATTCATAAATACATGGGTTTTTCCTGTTCTGTGTTATATAGCCTTCTTTAACATTGGATTCCTGCCCTCCCTCCCCGTAACTTACACCTTAGAGTACAGAATATAAATCTTGTTACCCTATTTGATGCAACCATAGTGCTGTATATACTTTTATGATTTGAGATAGATTAATTTTCAGGCAATAGCTTTCCTTAATACTTAGTTTTCTTTGTATAAGGTCCCCATTCCAAGATTTGCTGTTGGCATTGTAATAGGAAGAAATGGAGAGATGATAAAAAAAATACAAAATGATGCTGGTGTTCGAATTCAGTTTAAGCCAGGTGAGTACATATTTCGTTATCTATATGTCATTAGCAGTTACTTTTTTGACATGCATTGTTGCTAACTCAAACCATTTTGTTTTGAAGATGACGGAACAACGCCTGATAGAATAGCACAAATAACAGGACCTCCAGACCGATGTCAGCATGCTGCAGAAATTATTACAGACCTTCTTCGAAGTGTTCAGGTTTGACAGATGTTAATATTTTCATTTAAAAAATATTTTTCTTCGAGTCTGAAAGGGTCCCCCCTCCCATTTAGTTTTATATAAGAATTTGTCTAATGATACTTTGTTAATAACTATAAAAAGTTTAAGTTGCTTTGAGGTAGACATCTTAGAGCAGGAAGGTAGCTATGTAAGTGGATTGTCTTGCTTATCACAGTATAAAAATGGTGGGTATTACTTGTTGACTGTTTGGCAGTCGTATCATCTCCCAGCCTCTTTAAACTTCTGCTTGGAAAATGAAGGTTTAGGAAGATAGACATGGAATGACTTTATCATGGAAAGAAGAGTACGCTTCTATGTTGACTTCGTTTCTTTCCTTCTCTAGGCTGGTAATCCTGGTGGACCTGGACCTGGTGGTCGAGGAAGAGGTAGAGGTCAAGGCAACTGGAACATGGGACCACCTGGTGGACTACAGGAATTTAATTTCATTGTACCAACTGGGAAAACTGGATTAATAATAGGAAAAGGCAATGTATTTTAAACTCTTTAATGTTTTGATATATGGGTAAAAATTTAACACATGACCTGATTTTTCTGGATGCTATTTCTAATGTACACCAGTAGCAGTGATTTTTCCTTGGCTGGAAAAATCATTACATTACATTACATTACATTACATTACACGTTACATTGATTTGTAACGAAAACATAAAGGAAGAGCCTTATATATAAAATAAAAATGTGATATGAATCACATTGGCTACTAGAGAAGGGACCAATATTTTAATTATTAGTGTAAGGAACTTTTGACCAAAAAGTGGTTTGGATGTTTGTGTCATTTGCTTTTTCCTAACTCACATCTTCTTAAAATTTAGAATTTTTCAGTAAGTGTGTTGGTGTATGTTACTTGTAAAAGCAATTTATTTGAGCCAAATATTTTGATAAGTTAGTTTTTCTGTTATAATTCATTTTATGGTTGGGTATAGACATACTAATTTAGGTCTTAAAAACTTGAGTGTGTTTTAGGAGAAGCATGAAATGCCTTATAGATCTTGATTTACAAGTGTAGAATAAATGGAAAATCTAAAAGAATATTGGCAGATGGGATACTGCTCAAAACTTTTTTATGGCTCTTTTAATTGTGACCATTTTCATTTAGGTAGTTCCTTTTGTATCCTTTGAATTTTTAGAGAAATTATTGTGTTTTGATTTTAGGAGGTGAAACCATAAAAAGCATAAGCCAACAGTCTGGTGCAAGAATAGAACTTCAGAGAAACCCTCCACCTAATGCAGATCCTAATATGAAATTATTTACAATTCGTGGCACTCCACAGCAAATAGACTATGCGCGGCAACTTATAGAAGAAAAGATTGGTGTGAGTATGCTTTAAACTTCAATTTCTAGGGGTGCATGCCTGGCCCAGTTGGTAGAGCATGTGAATCTTGATATCTAGGTAGTGAGTTCAAGCCCCCACATTGGGCAGAGAGCTTACTTAAAAAATAAATAGGGACGCCTGATTCAGTTGGTTGGGCATCTGCCTTTGGCTAGGGTGGTGATCCTGGGGTGTCCTGGGTTTGAGCCCCACATTGGGCTCCCTGCTCAGTGGGGAGCCTGCCCCTCCCTATCCCTGACCCTGCTTGTGTGCTCAGTCTCTAATGAATAAATAAAATCTTTTTTTAAAAAAAGAGTTCAAAAAAACCTAATACGTAAATAGGTAACTAACTTCAGTTTATACATAGGCCCTCTTAGTTAAGTAAGACATTAGTTCACATGTTCCTATAACTGCTATATAGAAGAATGCCAATTTCTAGTCTAAGATTATGTTTCATCATATAATGGGTACATGTAACAGAAGACTCTCGAGCAGTGAAAAATAACCCAATTAAATATACATTTATAAGGGTTTAGAAACTTGTATTTGGGTGTGGATAAGTAGAAAATGGATAACGTTACTTGCAGATATGATGTTAGGGTTGGAGGGTTATAGAATGTACTTGAAAGACATAGTTAATGGTAATTCAGTATTTAATAAGGGCTTACTTAACCCTCGTGAGGCAGATATGAATTATATGCATTCCCCACTTTAGAAATTTTCAAATCCAACTCTTAGACTGAAAGTGACTTTTAGGGGAGTTTTAAAATATATACTACTTGAATGCTTTCTACCTCTACACATAACACACAGCTCTGATTCAAAATGTCTGGAACAGGGCCCAGCATCTAATTTTAGAAGGGTGCCAGGTGATTCAGACACATGGCCAAATTTGCAAATTTTTTCCTTTGGAACAGTTTCCTGGTGTTAGTACAAAATATGCATAGAGTCTTAAATGTGCTTTCTTATAAATGAGGAACTAGTGTTTTCTTGGCATTCTTTTACTATAGAGCATAAGGGAGCACCTTAAATTATTAATAACAATTAGAATTTCTTAGGAAAATTCTCCTTGATGTTTGCCACACTGTGGATGGAATACGATAGAAGTTTGACCCTGTTTCTGTCTACAGAGAAAGATAAATAGATGTATAAAAGATACTTAAAGAATGTCTTATAGGGGTTCCTGGCTGGTTCAGTCAGTAGAGCATGCAGCTGTTGATCTGAGGTTGTGAGTTCAAGCCCCATGTTGGGTGTAGAAATAACTTAAAAATAGAAAGAATGTATTGTAAAAATACATACAAACATTGTAAGTTCTGTGGTATGGGCAGTAAGTGTTTAAAAACGTGAAGAAAATAATTCCAGACTTGGTAGTGGCAGAGATTGATGCTAGAAAAATGAACACGTCTTGGTTTTGGGTTTTATGATTCCTAACATGCATGGATCAAGGTTTCTAATAGCTTGATGGTCAAAAAGATAGGTTGTTACAGAGAAGCAGTTTAGTATGTGGTTAAGAGCATGAGACTCTGAAGTCATGTTGTTAGGGTTCAGAATACTCGGAGTCATTTACTAACTTTGTGACCTTGGAGTAAGCTATTTATACTCTTGTTTGCCTCCCGTTTGTTCTTCTATAAAGGAGAATAATAGTAGCTGCTTTACAGGGTTGTAGGGATGAGTGTCTGGCACATAGCCCTGTAAAAATAATTGATACTTTTTCAGTAATACATTTTTACTTTTTGGAAAGGATTGTTTATGGATAGTGGAAGTGAGTGATAATGACAAGAGGTAGAGACTTAAAAGGATAAAATAATAAAAAGGATTTTAAAAGTCATGAAGTTTAGCTTCATTATTTTGTAGTGAGAAAATAGACAACCAAATGTGGTTTAAGCAGTTTGCTCCAAAATGTTATTATCCGTATTAACTGCACGAAAGCTGTGTTTAGGGTAGTTAAATCTAGTCTAGTGGTCTTTACAAGTTGGATTATGAACGGGAAAATTATTATTATTATTTTATTTAAAGCATTATTAACTATGTGGTATGATATAAATATGAAGATCCAGGGGCGCCTGGGTGGTTCAGTGGGTTAAAGCCTTTGCCTTCGGCTCAGGTCATGATCTCAGGGTCCTGGGATTGAGCCCCACATCAGGCTCTCTGCTCAGCGGGGAACCTGCTTCCCCCTCTCTCTCTGCCTGCTGTTCTGCCCACTTTTGATTTCTCCTTCTGTCAAATAAATAAAATGTTTTTTTTTAAAAGTAGATGTAGAACAGATATAGAAAAAGAAAAGCTAGAGACAGTATATTTCCATAGACTAAAATGATAAAGGAGTAGTAAAAGAACTATAAAAAGGAAAGCAAAATAACAGAAGGGAATAGTCTGAAAGGAATAGAATGGAAGGTAAAGGAGATGTTTCAGTTCTTTGCTGATGCTGTTGATTGTAATGAATTTACATGTCTCAGTGTGGTAAAGAGTTTAAGCAACATGAATGAGGAAATGAAGAAAAATCTAAAATATGTTGCTTGTGGCTATATAAAAGGGTAGAAATGGAAGGTTAATTTAGCCTTTGACTTGTTCAGCCATTACCATTTTTCTGAATTTTTTTTGTACATCTTTTACTTTTTTATAGGGTCCAGTAAATCCTTTAGGGCCACCTGTACCCCATGGGCCCCATGGTGTCCCAGGCCCCCATGGGCCTCCTGGGCCTCCAGGGCCTGGAACTCCAATGGGACCATACAACCCTGCACCTTATAATCCAGGACCACCCGGTCCTGCTCCTCAGTAAGTATTGATTCTGGGGTTCCCCCCCACAAAGATTATAGCTTTTGGTAAATTGCATTTTTATATTGATTTCTTTCTTTTCAGTGGTCCTCCAGCTCCTTATGCTCCCCAGGGGTGGGGAAATGCATATCCACACTGGCAGCAACAGGCCCCTCCTGATCCAGGTAAAAGACATTTATTATTCATGTGTAATCTATATTATTCCTATTATCCTCCTAGATTTTCTAATGTCAGTTCTATATTGTGTGCATTTTCTGCACTCTTTCAGCGGGAGTCTTAATTTCTGGTTTTACCACGGTGTATAAGATTGGTGTGTATATGGTTTGTTTTCAGTGAGCTTTTTTCTTTTCTTTTTTTTTTTTTTATTATTATTTTTTTAATTTCATTTCTTTTCAGTGTCAGTGAACTTTTTTCTCCTTGAATTTGGCTTTCTGCCCTTTCAAAGTGGTAAGAGCAGAGTGTTAAAAGCCAGAAGCTACAGGAAGAAATACAATGTCTTAGTTTTAAATACCCATGCCTTCAAAATGTATAATGTGTTAATTGTGACATTATCCATGAAAGAATAGTGTACATTTATTTATAGAATTACCTGAGTGTCTAATGGAGCATTTAATACTTGAGTATTAAACTTTGAAGTTCTCAAATAAGATATAAAAGCCGTTTTCATATTCCTGATAATGGTAACTTCACATATTAGTAAAAAACAGGGCTGTGTTTAGTGTCTGCATGTTAGAACTCAAAAATACATTGTTATATGTTTTCTCTGTTCAGATCTGGATTTTATATATACATTCTATTTTGTTACTGCATCTGCCATCCTCTAGTTTTCTTTTCATGATGGTCAAAGGGACATTCATCAAAATCAGTTAACACTTATTTATGATCCTTCTTTCTCACCTACTACCTATCTTTTAGGCCTCTTTCACTGGAGTAGTTTCAAGGAAGGTACTGAATTACGGATTCCTTTCCACACTAGTGTATTTATTTTTTAAAAGAACCTAAATAATTGATTTAAATGAAATTGTTTTAGTGAATTTGATTAAACATTCTTGTTATTTAAATGTGGCCCTATATTGTAACATACTTTAATTTCATAGGAAGTATGCTCTTTGGAATATGGTTGCACAGCATGACAATAAGCAAATAACCACAACTACACTCATTCAAGAAACAACTCAAGTATGCTAGGATGTGGGTATGCAAAGATTAGTTTATGTTCTGTAGCAGAAAAGTGCACTCTAAATGTTAGCAGTGCTGTGATGGACTGAGAGAGAGTTAAATATAATTTAGTGTATAATAGTATAAACATCTTTTAAGAATGAAAAGACTTTCCATTCCCTCTTGTAAGCCAACTGGGATGCTGTGATTAGGCAGAAAAATCACATAATTTAAGAGATTCAAGAGTTTGAGCGAGTTAAGGGGTGAATTTATATTGAGAAACTTGGATTTGTAGGATTGTACCTTATGAGCACTGGATCAGTAACATGATTGAGAGAAATGTTGGGAATTAGAAGTAGTCTCTATCACAGTCTCAATTTCACACTGGGAGAGTAGTGAAGTCACCATATTAAGAATTGGTTAATGAATATGGCTTACAGCATTCCCTTTGGAAAATGAAGTAACCCATTTAGCTAAAAGATGGTAGCTAGGGTTAGATACTGCTTATATTAGATTTTGCATTATGTAAAAACCAAAATAATTTATTTAGATGAAACTTCTGGTGAACTTATTAACATTCTGGTATTTAAAAGTGGCCATGACAAAGTTCATATTTTCTGAACTAAATCTTTTTCTATAAAAACACATGGGCTATTGGGGCACCTGGGTGGCTCAGTGGGTTAAGCCTCTGCCTTTGGCTCAGGTCATGATCTCAGAGTCCTGGGATCAAGCCCCGCATCGGGCTCTCTGCTCAGTGGGAGCCTGCTTCCCCCTTTCTGTCTGCATCTCTGCCTACTTGTGATCTCTCTGTCAAATAAATAAATAAGATCTTTTTTTAAAAATGGGCTATTAAGAATTTATGTAGAAGTGAAGAACTTAGATTTCAGAGTGAGACAGACCCAGATAAGTCCTAATGCTACACCTTTAGTAATTGTGTGATAGTAAGCAAGTTTTTTAATCCCTCAGTATCTTTTTTCTTACCTTTAAAATGATAAATGAAGGATAATCATGTTGAATGAATAATTAATAAAATTTCTATGTATTATGTCTGTTGGACTGGTTCTCTTACACCCTCTACACATTCAGGAGTTCAAGTATCGTTTTCTGAAGTCTGTTTTGTCTTAGTATCTGTGGCCAGAGATGGCGTCAAATGAAATACTTGTATTAGTATATAGGTAATGACACAATTAAGATATAAACATGCAACTTAGAAAAGCAGTGCATTTATTGCTTGAGGAAGGTTTGGAGGGTGGATAATGACTTAAAATTGTATTACCTTAGTCATTGTAGCACTCTAGAAATCCTTGCTCCTTTTTTCTCAAACTTTATTAAACAGCTGAGACTTGATGCCCATTTGGGATAAAGGCTACACAGATTTCATATAGATACAGACTTTGGCTAAGGAAATTAAATTTTCCTTGATAATATAAACTTTAAGATGCATCTGTAGTATCATACAATATTCTTCATATAACGGACAGAATCAAGAGGGTTTTTGTTTCAGACTGAGAGATCTCAAACTGTTACTGCATGAGTTTGATTTTTATGAGGGATGAAATGAGGAAGCATAATATGGTCAAAGGCCAGATAATGAACATGGCAGTCTCTGAAAAGTACAAGCAGTTTACTGTGACCAGAACTTGAGTGTTGGAAAAATATTGACAAATGGGGGAAGATAGGGCTAGAATGGGAAGGACAAGCCAAGGGGTTAGATCATTAAAGATACTGGGTAGTGATAATGTTGCACTTAAAAGCTTTGACAACCCTGAAGACTCTGTGCAATTAATGAAGAATTTCAAGTAGGGCAATAATATCAAGTGTATGTTTTAGGATAATTATTGTAAAATATGATGAGATGAAATATGGCTAATCTGTTTATTTTTTTAAGATTTTTATGTTGGCTCTACATCCAAAACAAGACAGGACAGAATTCATAGTTCTCAGATAATTGTTTCTTGTACGCATTAGTTCCTAGAAATCCTTTGCTTTAGTCATTTGCCATGTAGAACTGCTATGCTTGAGGCAAAACCAGTTTAGGAAAAAACCAAGGCAACAGGATGGTTTGAGGCAAAGCATCAAATTTGGGGACAAAAGATGTTTATTCCTATACTAATTCTGCCACTCGGCTAATTTTCTAGGAACATCACTTAATGTCTGTACCTCACTTTCTGTAATTAAAGCTAATGAATATTAATTAATAGAATTGAAAACTTCCCATTTACTATTTATTTTTTTATCAAAAAATTTAATTTGGGGGTCTACCAAACAGTGTGTATGTGTGTGAGAGAGAGAGATTATAGACTTCAGATGCAAACATTGAACTTGTGTTTATTCTAGCTAAGGCAGGAACGGATCCAAATTCAGCAGCTTGGGCTGCCTATTATGCTCACTATTATCAACAGCAAGCACAGCCACCACCTGCAGCTCCTGCTGGTGCACCAACTACAACCCAAACCAATGGACAAGGTAACTATGGTAATTAAAGAATTTATTTTGTATGTAGAAGTAGAAACTTGTGTTTGGAATTATACATGAAGTACATCAATGTATAAAACCTAAAATTTTACAATATTTAATTATAGCTTCAGTGAGCAAACTTTCCATTTTTGAAAATAAGTTTGAAATAATTGCAAACTTTCATAAAAGTTTAAGTAGTAAGATATATTACAGAACACCCAGGTAACCTAGCCATTAATATTTTATCCCCACCTCCCGTTTGTCCCATTATCCTGTCATACGTGTCCATATCCATTACCAGTAGTTTTTCGGGACCATTTAAGATCAGGCTGTACACATCATGTCCCAGTAACCTTAAGTACCCTTTCTGCATTACTCCAAAAATACATTACCATCATACAGTCCTCTGAAACAGTCTTTCAGCATTGATACATCATTACTGTCCCAATGCAGAACCCTTACTCAGATTTCACCAGTTGTCCCCTCAGTTTCTCTTTCCTGATCCAGGATCCCATCCAGCAAAAAAGCACAAACATTTTGTTTTATGAAACGACAATCAGATCAACATAGGTTCCTTCAATTTTTCCTCACAATAATGACGTCATGCTCTTGAGGTCCTACTTAGGAGTTGGCAGTACCTCAGAAATAATCCTGTGCTCTTAGGCATTATATCATGGGGTCACATAACGTTGACCCGCTTCATTCCTGGAGATGGTAACCATAGTCACTTCATCATGTTGGTGTTCACCAGGTTTCTATACCATAAAATTGCATTTTTCTCTTTGAAAGTAAAATTTGTTGGAGAATTTATACTGAGATTATAGGAGTATTCTATTCCTAACAGCAACTTCTATGATAACATTCCTGATTCAGCTACAACTCTGATGATAATTTTTTTTACATCATTCATTTTATATTTATATACCTTAGTTGGTATTGTACTGTAGGGACAAAGTATTTTTTCTATTTATACCAGTATGGCCTCCTGTTTTATTCAACATGTTGTGTTTTAAACTGTCTATACTATTTGATTATCAGATTGCCCTAGCTTTGGCCAATCAGGAGTACCTTCAAGATGGCTCCTGTATTCTTTTGACATGTCTGTCATTCTTTAAGCACATCCTTACTTTCTTGCACAATAAGATTCTTATTTTGTGCTTCCTGGGCTCAAGTTTCTAGAATCAGCCATTTTTCCAAGGAGCCCTGTTTCTGTTTAATAAATACCATCATCCAAGAAGCCAAACTCATGTGTTCATTGCTACCAAGAAACCAAACTCATGTGTTCATTGCTACCATTACTACTATTGTATAATAAATACCATCATCCAAGAAACCAAACTCATGTGTTCATTTCAGTATAAAGAGCTAGGGAATTTACCTGTATGTATATCTGTATACACATTCATGAAACAACATAAATATCTATACATGTATATATTTCTAAGACTGTCGTATCCCCTGCAATTCCATTATAACACTTCAGGGTTCTTTGTAGCTTTTTCAACCTTTCTGTGCTTATAAATTGTGAAAGACCTTGTATATTCAGTGTGTTTCCTTATTTAACCAATGAATTAAATGCTCAGTGTGACTATTCTTCCATTGTATATAGACAGATTTTCTCTGTTGACTGCCTCTATACCTCCTGCTTCCTATGTCTTTGGCAGGAGCAAGAATCCCACCCACACAGCACCCTCAGTCACTATGGCAGGCTGCTCCCAATTTCTCCACTCAAGGAACAGAAGGAAAGGGCCAAGAATGTCTTTGGAAACCCTTAATCTTACTATATTTTTGTTTTTTTCTTAAGGAGATCAGCAGAATCCAGCTCCAGCTGGACAGGTTGATTATACCAAGGCTTGGGAAGAGTATTACAAGAAAATGGGTATGTTCTACATTCCTTTTTTATACATTTAATTAAATTGAAATTGAAGCATTTAGTAAATACCACATAGAAGGATTTAGATTCCGATAAAACCATGTTTGAATTTTTTTTGTTACTGAGACTTCTTTTATATTTAACTTTTAAAATCTTGAAGTGGAGAATAGTTGAAGTGGAGAATAGTTGAATGCATTCTAAAGTCACTGAACTTTTAGGTGTATTGGGATTGTTACAGATAATTCTTAAGTTTGTGGTCACATAACAAGGAAGTCTTTTTATTTCTAAATGCATTTGTCAACCACTTAATAATTGAAACTAAAAATTGCTCCATTGGCACACATAACACTGGATATTACTTGGCTTTTGTCAAAGATAGTTACATATATTAGTAGCCTAATTGGCATAGGTTAAATTCTGGAGTGCCAAGCAAAAAAAGGGTTGTATGTGGTATTTTCTGCTGCAAAATAAAACTGACAGTGACAAATTACTTAAATAACATTTGCATATATGAAAAAGGAAAAGGTCACCCAGAAAAGCCATTTCCATTCAGTAATTGTAGAGCATATACTACATGCCAGACATAATGATTGAGCTGAGAATGTGATTATGGGCATAATAGGTAGGAGCCCCTACCCTTCTGGTTATATTCTCATGGAGGATACTATTGTTAATCAAGTAGTTTGCCAGGTATATTACTACGAACTGTTATGAATGAAAAGAACTATATTTCCACTAACACATGTGTATAGTTACTGAGTGGTAGCAGCAGATTTTGAACTCCCAAGAGGGCATAAATCCCAAGTCTGTCTCCAAATTTGCTTTTTCCGGGGACCACTTGGAACCTGGGAATTATTACTGTTAACCCTTGAATAACAATGTAAGTTTGAACTTAATGGGACTACTTATAAGTAGATTTTTTTTTTTCACAGTAAATAAATTTTCTTTATGATTTTCTTAGGGTTTTTTTGTTCTGTTTTTTTTTTTTTTGGCTTAGTCTGTTGTAGAATACAGTATGTAATACTTAAACATGCAAAATATGTGTTAATTGTGCTATCTGTAAGACCTCTGGTCAATAGAAGGCTATTAGTAGTTCAGTTTTGGGGAAGTCAAAGTTACATTTGGGTTTTCAACTGCACAGGGCTTGGTACCCATAATCCCTGAGTTGTTCGAGCGTCAGCTGTATTTCTGAACAAATAGTTTTTGCTTTTAGAAGCCTGTGGTGTTCATTTAAAATTAACACATGTATACCACAGCCACTTGTCATAAAAGAAAGCTAAACAGAGTTACCCATCTTTCACTGGTATAGAACAGATCTAAAGATGGTAGAATTTTCTCATAAGATACAGTCTGTTTGAGATTCTCAATGTAAATTTCAATGTTCTCTTTGCCCATGGATGTTTTATCATCCTCCACAGAAAGAAGAAATTCCAGAAGGGTAGTTATATTAATCTTTTTGTGTAGGATACATTTACCTGGTGATAAGAATGTTTTACACAGCTTGATAATCTGTTGAAAGAAAGAAAAATTGTTTTCCCTCCCAAACAGTGTATTCTATTTATTATTCAGATATGGATAGTTTTGAGAATAACTGAGGATGCTATTCTGTCAGAACTTATGGTCACCCTTTTATGAAATAGTGTCACCATTTTAATTTTAAAGATTTGAACATTTGCAATTGCTGCAGTTAAAAATCATTGGATCTGACTTGTATTTTCACAGTGGTTAATATGCCAGAGATGTTCCCTATGTTAATATTCAAAATGAGTAAAAATAGGTCTGTTTGTGGACTAGAGAATTATTGGGGAATTAGTGCAACTTGTGTTTTTATATATTTTATCATTCATTTGCAGCATAGCCATTAATTACTGTTTAACTTTTTTATACTTCACTTGCCCAAAGTGAGGGGTGTGTGTTGAATGTAATCTGTGAGGTCTTAATACCATTCAGATTTTTAAGGATAGACTTCTCACCTTGCCATTCTTTTTTCATTTTCTATCTTTACTCTGCTGACTATAAGATTTTAATTTTGTAGATAGTGTCCTGGACTCTGTTGAATCCTTTGTGGAGAAAAAAAAGTTACAGAAATAATTAAATAATACTGTGTTTGGCTTAAGAACTTCCTTATCCCCTACCTCTTTTTTTTTTTTCCTTTCCCCAGTTGTGTGTTTTTCTGTAGATGATAGTGATCAGCTGTTAATTTATGGAGTGAAGGATTCTCTCACTTGTAAATCTTAAAATAATGTTAAATTGCCAGGTCTTTAATGATAGCTACAAAGTCAATTTATTTTTTCCTTTAAAAGTTCTTTTGTTAAATGACTGGTTGCTTTACCCTCATTTCTCCTAGGTGCATTACTGGTCCTTAGTATACTTTTAGAACAACCACACATAAGTGACCTTAAATTAGTTTTCAAGATTGATCTTTATGTATGTATGTATCTGTGTATATATTTAAAGTAATTTGTATACCAACGTGGAACTTTAACACTCAACCCTGAGATCGAGTCACATGCTTTACTGAGACAGTTTTCAAAATTCTTATATTTTACTTTTTTTTTTTTAAGATTTTATTTATTTATTTGACAGACAGGGATCACAAGTAGGCAATAGAGGCAGGCAGGGAGAGAGAGGAGGAGCAGGCTCTCCGCAGAGCAGAGAGCCTGATGTGGGGCTCGATCCCAGGACCCTGGGATGATGACCCGAGCCGAAAGCAGAGGCTTTAACCCACTGAGCCACCCAGGCGCCCCATATTTTACTTCTTTATTAAGATTTTTATGTTTATTTCAGAGAGAGAGCTTGTGAGCAAGGAGAGGGACAGACGGGGAGAGAAGCAGACTCCATTACAAGTGTGGAGCCCAATGCGGGGCTTGACCCCACCACCCTCAGATCATGACCTGAGCCAAAATCAAGAGTCAGGTGCTTAAGTGACTGAGCCAGCCAGATGCCCTCAAAATTTTAAGTGAAAGGGAAGAAAGTGGGGCGCCTGGGTGGCTCAGTGGGTTAAAGCCTCTTCCTTCGGCTCAGGTCATGAATCCAGGGTGTTGGGATCAAGCCCTGCATCGGGCTCTGCTTGGCAGGGAGCCTGCTTCCTCCTCTCTCTCTGCCTGCCTCTCTGCCTACTTGTGATCTCTGTCTGTCAAATAAATAAATGAAGTCTTTTTTTTTTTTTTAAAGGAAGAAAGTAATAAAATATTAGGGAGATAAAAATCTTTTGTTTTTTAATTTATTTATCTGTCAGAGAGAGGGGGGGAGAGAGAGATTGAGCACAGGCAGACAGAGTGGCAGGCAGAGGCAGAGGGAGAAGCAGGCTCCCCACGGAGCAAGGAGCCCGATGTGGGACTCGATCCCAGGACGCTGGGATCATGACCTGAGCCGAAGGCCACCGCCTAACCAACTGAGCCACCCAGGTGCCCCGAGATAAAAATCTTTATCTCCAAATCCAACTCCCTTGTTTGGAGAGGCCAAGTTGAACTCTTCCAGTGGCAGAGCTGGGATTTTCTAGGACTTTGGACATTCCAGTTCCCAATCCAGTGTCCTCTTTACCAAACTGGACAGGCTGTCCCAACTTTTGAAGGCAAATTTCAGCTGCTTCTCTTTTTTTATTATTATTTTTTTTAAGATTTTATTTATTTAACAGAGAACACAAGTAGGGTGGGTGGGGGAGAGGGAGCAGGCTCCCCGCCCAGCAGAGAGCCCGATGAGGGGTTTGATCCCAGGACCCTGGGATCATGACCTGAGCCGAAGGCAGAGGCTTAACCCACTGAGCCACCCAGGTGCCCCTCAGCTGCTTCTCTCTCTCTTTTTTTTTTTTTTTTTTAAGATTTTATTTATTTACTTCACAGACAGAGATCACAAGTAGGCAGAGAGAAAGGGGGAAGCAGGCTCCCTGCCGAGCAGAGAGCCCGATGTGGGGCATACTAATACTATAAATTTGTCATTGTTTGCTTATAAGTAAATAAGCCTCTTGAAACAGTTAAGTTTTTAAATTAGTTTTGTTTTATGAAACAATTCTGAATTTCCTAGGATTTTTTTTTTTTTTTAAGATTTTATTTATTTGACAGAGATCACAAGTAGGCAGATGTGCAGGCAGGGGTGGGGGGGCAGGCGCCCTGCTAAGCAGAGAGCCCGATGTGGGGCTCAATCCCAGGACCCTGAGATCATGACCTGAGCTGAAGGCGGAGGCCCAACCCACTGAGCCACCCAGGTGCCCCTGAATTTCCTAGGATTAACACCATCAGAATTTAGGAGGGAAAGTCATAAAGATGAGATTATAGAGAGTTAATGAAGGAAATTTTAAGTCTTAATAAGGAATGGCAGCCAACATGGAAGAGTAGGTATTTTTGAAGCTAGAATGAAGGAAACTTTTGTAATAAGTAAACACCCTAAAGAGATGAAACAGGATTTCAAAGTAGAGACTGGCAGTTACCCTTTGGAAGAGGGACAGTGAAGGTATTTTTGGAAAAGCTGAGAGTTGAGGAAGGCCCTTACAATGTTAAGCACTGATACGGTAGACTGTCACCTTTGGTATGGGGTACCTTAATGGATAAAGGCCCAGGGGGATGGGTGGTGGAGGGTGAGTGGTAGGGGAAAAGTGGTTGTGGGAAAGATGCAGGTGTTTAGAGAGATAATTTAAAGTGTTGGACTGTAATAATAGAATGTTACATGTGAACTCTAGGCCAAGTCTCATCTCTTGAGTAAAATGAAAGTAAAACCAGGGCGCCTGGGTGGCTCAGTGGGCTAATCCTCTGCCTTCCGCTCAGGTCATGATCTCAGGGTCCTGGAATCGAGCCCCACATCTGTGGGCTCTCTGCTCAGCGGGGAGCCTGCTTCCCCTCTCTCTCTGCCTGCCTCTCTGCCTACTTGTGATCGCTCTGTCAAATAAATAAAAAATCTTTTTTTAAAAAATGAAAGAAAGTAAAACCTCTTAGATATTGTAAACCTATATGTAAATATTAAGTAATGTTCTAAAGCATAAACTAAAACTATCTGGCCTCAAAACAGTTTTTGAACCTAAGGATAAAGGGAGCAAGCTAAGGACATTCCTAAAAGGGCCAGAGAGGCGCAAAAGGCTAGGGGATAGCCAAGTCTGAAGTAGATAGGAAGAGTTCTTCAGTTACTTTCTGCAGAGCAAGATGAATCACATTTGTCCCTCAGATTAGAGGCATGAATTGAGTTTTTCTTTGGACACTGTGCTTCAGGATTGGAGTGTGAGGTGTTTATGACTTACCAAGTGTTTGTTTTCCTTAGAGTCTAACATGTTTACTTTTCAATTTCCACAGAAATACTTGAGTTGAGGGGAGGGGAGGGAACATTTGAGTTTGATGAATTTTCTTAATGTGTCTCCCTGTTCCTACCATCTTACATTATTTTGCCTCTAAAATGAGTATCTTGACAGTGATCAGTTCCTTTTTGAAAACCCAAAGTAAAAATTGTTGGTGTCTTAACCAAGTTTGGCCTTAAGTCAGCAGGTTTTCAGGTGTATAGTTTGTAAGAGACATTGTATAGTTTTATTACTGTTGATAATCTGGGGTATTTGGCAGTTGTCATTGAATCCTGTTTCAGATTTGCTTTCATTTAGTGTCTCCTCATAAGATCAGAACGTTAAACTCAATTCCTCTTTCAAGAGAATTAGGAAAAGCAAAAATAAGAATTTTGTTTATATTACATGGGATTTCTCTGCTGTTGCCTGTATTTATAGAAGGGGGGTTTTCTTGGGTTTTTAAAGTTACTCATAAATATTAAAATTCTATTCACTTAATTGCTTCTATTCAGCCAGTTTTGTGATGCTGATAGACACTAATTTCTGCAACTATATAAAGTTAACCTTGTTGGTAATATCCAGCAAAACATAAAAACAGCTTTCTCTGTGTCTGAGCTTCAGTATTTTTTGTCTAGCCATAATTCATCAGGTCAAGTAATTACAAGCTAAGTAAAATTCTCAAAGGAGCTAAATAAGAAAACACGTGTTCTTTCTCACCACCTTTTTATTTCAAAAATTTTATACCTTCAGAAAACCGGAAAATAGTACAGCAAACATCCATATTTATATTTTCTACTCAAATTTAACACTTTTTAAAAGTTTACTGTATGTACATTGTGTCTGTGTGTGTGTGTACGTATTTATTGTGCCTAAGCCTTTACAAAGTATGTTGTAGACTTAAATTATTTCAGTAATACTGTCAATGTACACACCATATTTAAATTTCCTTGGGTGTTAGGAAAGTGTCTTTTGTTGCTGTGTGTGTGAGTTTTGTTAAGTTTTTTTTTTTTAATCCAGAGCCAGTTTTAGTTTTGTGAGTTTTAGGTTGTTAGGTCTCTTTAGTCTCTAAATTCAGAAGTTACACTGCCTAAAAAAAGCTGCTCATGAAAGCTGTGGGTTTTATGTTTCATTTGTCATGTTGCTTTGAGCCTCTTCAGTAATTGTTCTTAATGTTCTTTGTCAGGTTACTTTTAATATAATTTTGTTGTGATTTGAATACATTGTATTGCAACTCTTAACATCTTATTAAAGGGTATCTTGAAGATTAGTCTTGGTACATACAGTTTATAGGTTACTAATCAGAAAACAAAAATCTTGACAAGATCTTAAAAAAATATATTTAATAGCTTTCAGGTGGGGTTTTTTTGTTGTTCTAAAAAATGTTCTTTTTCTCCATCAAGGATTTACATTTTATTTAAAACCTATAGTATAACATCCAAATGAATAAGACAAAAAAATAAAGGTCTTTCCCATCCCTGTGCCCAGCATCAGTAGCAGGGTACCATAGATTGCTTACTTGAAGTACTATCCAAACTCATTTTAGAACATTAATTTTCAAATTTTGAATTGACTCAAGATACTTAAATCTTCTCCTTTCCTAGTTAAAACTATGTGGATGGTTTCGATTTTTTTATTGATAGTGATACTCTAGAACTAAAAGTTAATGATTAATATAAGGCAAAAAGAAACAGCATTCTGATTATTTTGAATTGCAAGAATCGTTTTCTAATGACTATTTAAAATAAAATAGGACACTAATGAATATATAAAATAAAACAGGAGCAATTCTGACCCTCTGTGCTTGTCTTTATAACCTGTACTTACAGTGGATATAATTTTGTATTAAAATTTAGGGGGTTTTTTTTAGGTCAACAAGGGCAGACACAAGATTATTCAAAAGCTTGGGAGGAATATTACAAGAAGCAAGGTATTGTTTTTATTAGAAATGAGATTCTTTTGGGCTTTTAATTGTGGTTACAGCAACAAAGTTGTTCTGTTTTCTCAAAGGTCAAGCGGTTCCTGCCCCTACTGGTGCTCCACCAGGTGGTCAGCCAGATTATAGTGCAGCCTGGGCTGAGTACTATAGACAACAAGCAGCCTACTATGCCCAGACAAGTCCCCAGGGAATGCCACAGCATCCTCCAGCACCTCAGGTATAGTAAACTTGCTAATGTGTTGATTTCTGATCCAATCATGTTTTCTGCATGTTTACTGTTTTGTCTGGGATTATGTTTGCCTTTTTAATTTTTATCTGGCATAGCATAACTAAATGAAGTACCTTGGTGTATTGTTTGGGTTTTTGTTTGTTTTTTATAAATGCTTTCCGGCATCTGAGTGCTGAATATTTCTACAATGCCTTTGATTTTAAAAATAAATTTTTTTCCCCAGGGATTTGCAAATCATGCAAGAAGCCACCACCATTTATATTAACCAGTTTTTCTTTCTTAAAGGATTCACTCCTGAGTTAGCTCCATTTAAAGGATTTTCTTTAACTTTTTGTGTATTTCTTATGTATCTCTTCTGCACAGGGCCAATAATAAGAAGTGGACAATACAGTATTTGCTTCATTGTGTGGGGGAAAAAAACCTTTGTTAAATATATGGATGCAGACGACTTGATGAAGATCTTAATTTGTTTTTGGTTTAAAATAGTGTTTTTTTTTTTTTGAAAATGTACAAAATATCTATCACTACTGATAGGAGGTTAATATTTCTGTGTAGAAATGAAAATTGGTTTGTTTTTAGTATTTAGTGTAGATGTACACATTCCAGCAAATGTATTTGCAACTATTATGTGGTCAATGCTTTGTGATATAAATGTACTTTTTCAATGTATACTTTCACTTTTAAAATGCCTGTTTTGTGCTTTACAATAAATGATATGAAACCTCCTGTGTCGGTAAGTTGGATATGTGGGTATTTAAAGGATTCATAATTTCTTAGCAATGATAAATTAAGATACATATACACAAATATATAAGCTTTCCCCATGAAATATTAATTGAGTTTTTAAACACTGGCATGTTTTTTCCCCCTTGCAGTATAGTAGTAGATTGGAGGATCTTTTCCATTTATTGTATTTGGCTGTTTCAGCACAAGTAATCCTGATATCTTCATTTTTTTTCCTTCTGTTTGATTAAAACCTGCATGTGTGTACAATGATCTTTTGGCATACTTCCATTGAATTAACAGTGAAATTTCCTTTTATACATGACCACTGTTTCAGATCTGTACTGCTGCTATAACAGTTAACCTTTCTGTTCTTAATTTAATAATTACTTGATTTCCAAGACTGTTTCAGCATAACTAATTTTAAACAGTTTTCGGATAGTGAGTATGAGTAGTTGAATAAGAAGTTTTTTCATGTAAAGAAACTTTCAATGTATACAATATTAGTGTGTTTCTTTTTAAATTTAGGGTAGAAAAGTGAATAGTATGCAAAAAGTATAGCTACAGTGCATCTGCCATTGAAACATTATTGGGGTATGGAAATGTTCAAGCTTTTTCCTTTTTTTTTCTTTTTGCAGTATAGATAAGCTTTGTTTTGTAAATGCACAAGTCCAATCATTGAATCAACTTAATTTTTTATGTACTTGAAATCACTTTATTACTCTATAACACTCATGCTGAAGTTCTGATATTTTGTTGAAATCCATTGTTTACTCTTTGCATATTTGTTGGCTCTTTGCATATTAATATATTAGACTACATGCAAATACAGTCTGTCTTGCCATTGTCTGTTGAAGTGCAGGTTTGATCCAGCCAGTATAGAACTAGCTCTGTAGGGGTGAGGAGGACTGTGCTGTGTATCATCCTTGATTGTGTTCCTTCAAGGAGCATTGCACTGTAAGTACATCAGAATGACAAATTGATGAACTGCAACAGTATCTTTTTGTCAATGTTCCACATAATGTAAATGCCATACTTTGTGTGAATATTATGTTGGAATACAGTGCTGATATCTTGGAAAACCATAACTGCTTAATTTAACATAGAATAATACATAGGTCTGTATTTTTTTTTAAGTGAGCTTAATGGGTAAGTATTTTTTATATGCTTTAGCTATAGCTAAAGAAAACTGATCATTAAAATTGAATAGTATTACTCATTGGTGCTCCTAAAACTATTGTTTTTCAGTGTACAGTATGCATATCTTCTATATTAATATGAAAGACTTGAAATGTATCAGACAGTGGTTTTCAGTTTGCAAATATTAAGCAATGTAGCAGTTTAACACCATTTCATAAATATATATTAATTCTTTCATTTGTGGGGAGCACCAGTTCTGAATATTAAGGGAGATGTATAAGGACATAAATGTTGAGATTACTTATAGGGTAGAAGATAGCAGTTCAGTTCATTATAGATATTTTGAAATGTTTTTGATTGTTTCATAGAACCTGGAGTGACTTCCCTTGCCCTTATTTAGATATGGATATGTAGTTCTAGTTTCAAGTTTAATAGTTAAGGAGTTAGTTATGTGTTATTTTTAAGAGTAGGGTTATTGACATGAACAATTTCAGTATTTTGCATGATACTGTTTTATAGATGACCTATTAGGAAAGTGGTGCATTTATTAATTAAACTGAAGAAATAGTTCAGTTGGATTCAGTTTCATAACTCACAAATTGGAGGCTGTTGATTTTGATTCATTTAAGGTTTAAAATCTTTATTAATTGCAAACAGTGCAATTATTTATACTTCACAGTGCCTTCCCAGACCTTCCACCTTAGGTTCTGCTGCAAAAAGCAACAGGTAAGCACAACCTAAGGACATATATAAATAAATATTTCAGTACATTAATGTTGTCCCTGTGAGGTTTTTGTGGTTGTGTAATTCAAAAGCAATCTGCTACTGCTTCCCCAAAATGTATTTTGTTATTTATGCTACCATTTCAGTGGAAAGTCTGTAAGTTGTTCAAACAACTGTTTACATTTCTGGGTAATGGTTTTTGGGGTTTTTTTGTGTTTTTGTTTTTTGTTTTTTGTTTTTAATGAAAAAAAAGAAAAAAGAAATGATGAGTGGATTGCTGCTGTAATTGAACTACATCCAAACTTTTTGTAATCTTTTCCCAACTATAGAAGGATTGTTAAAATTAAGAAAGAGCAATTACATAGTTTTCTAGATTTAGGAAATCACTTGATTAGAAACTTCAACAGCCTTCACAATCTTTTTCTGATTGACAGGACATTTTCTTTGCCCTCCAAAGCTATGGAGTCTTTCTTTTTGTCTTATTCTTGAAGTAGAATAATTCAGTTAAGGACATTATGGGTCAGAGTTTTATTATATGACTTTTTTTTTTTTTTAGACAATTCAGTCTTCATAATTTTTATATACACTGAAAAAAGGAAAAATTTATAAGGAATACTGGCAGTATGTTTTTGTTAAGGCATGTGCATCAGTGAAATGTTAACTGTATAGCAAATAACCTTTCATAATCTGTATAGCAACCAGTATTTTTCTGATTTATAATACTTTAATAACTGACGCTGCATTTATTTTAATTTTTGCCAGTTTAAAATGTTTGTGTTCTTATAAATGATTTTAACTGGTACATATTTTGAGTTAAGATGAATGTATTAAAGCAGCATCATACCAGTTTTGTTTATTCAATTTCTAAAATGTGCTGATCCTTTTAAAAACTCCTGCTTATCTCTGCAACAAAGAAAAATATTCAAAAATACTGCCTTCATTTTCACACACAGTGCTGAAGATGCTGCAAGCACCAAATCATAGCTCATAAAATCAGGTCCTGAGATAGTTACCCATAAAGAGGAATCCTTTGAGTGTATGCCATTGGTGAGCCGATGAGCATGGACCATAGAAGGGCTCAATGTAGAAGGTAAAATTGGCAAATCATAATTGAAAAATATGAAATGTATTCCCATACATAATATGGTATAGGGTGTAATGTACCTGCTTTTGGTCACTTTTCATTTTAAAGTGCTATTGCTTGATCTTAAATGTTCCATGAACTGTTAAATTTTCTAAGTTATGTAGTTACTGCACCACATTTATGTGTGTGTATGTATTGTTTTAATAGATGATAGGTATGTTAAGAATGGTAATATAAAGGAGCTCTTTTAAACTAAAGAGCCTGTCAAGTTTTGGTTAGTCGTAGTTTGCATTTTTATAAAATATAGATGAATGCTAATAGATATCGGGGCATTGTTTCTATCTCGAGAGTTTTTTTATTCATTACCATAAGCCTTCACTGATACTGCATTTTTTAAAATGGCGCTAATCTTAACCATGAAATAAATGGAAAGCAGAAAAGGTGAGCCAGTTGACTTGAATGCAATGGATATTAGGAGTGGTAGAAACAATGTTTAGATTGAAATTGAACTGATTTATTTAGCACGAAATTGAACTGATTTATTTAGCACTTAAAAACTTGACAATGTGTTTCGTTTTTTAAAGATATTTTAGTGTGGTGAAACGTAGAATTCTTATGGTTTCATGTTTCTTTTAGAAATGAAAAGTATACTTTTAATTAATGCAAACGGTTTTAATACTAAAACTAGAGATTTAATACTAGTTGTCTATAAACATTATAAAATATTTCCTTAGCCAAGCATCTTGGTAGTTAATTCATAAGGGTGGGTTTGGGTAGGAGTAGCAGAGTACCTTAAGAAGGAAATAGGAATATATGCAGAAGTGATAACATTTGTTTGAATACTCTGCCAGGAGAACCAACTCTACCTGCAAACATCTGTTGTCTAGAATAAGGATGTAGAAATGATCAATGAGGATGTCTTTATTTTCTGAAAATTCTGCCTCATTTTAAAATGTATTTTAACAATACCTAAAGATAATTTTGACTCTGAAAATAACCTTACTTTTTGTTTAGTCACTTGAGTTTTCTTGCCACAGTATAAATTTCTGAGGGATTTTTTTAAAATCGGTGCTTTTAAGAAGCAAATCCCAAGGTTTTATTTTCTTCAGTGATAGCCCTATAGAAACTCTTAAATGTATTTGCGCATATATATATATTTTTTTCTTATGCATGCTCGATGCATTTTCGTCCTGAGAAAAGTGTTCTCTACAGAAACTACCCGTGTGTAAAAAGAAGATTGGCTTAAAATGGCTACTGTGATGGGAACAGTGTCTTAGGGAGATGCAGCTTGGACTTGAGGTAAATTGAATACTTTACAAACTGTGGTTTAGAGTTTGCTTTAATGACATTGTATGTAAAAGGGCACATGATTGCTGTAATTTTGTATTGATTATGGTTTCCTCAATAAAAAAAATAAATGTACATTGATCAATATTATAAAGGAGTGTTTTGTTTCTTTTCTAAAATATTGAAAGGCTTTTTAAATACAGAAGTTACTTTATTGAGCTTACATTGTAAAATAAAATTGTCTTCCAGAAAACTAAAATATAAAACAACTTGGTAATAGAACGTGGTAGTTAATTATTTACAAACTCAAAGACCAGATTTTAAAATTGAAGACTGCCATTTTTTTTTCCTCTTAGATCTTGAAACTGTCCATATGTTAAAAGTGTTTTCTCCTGCATAAACTACTGATACAAAGTTTTCTCGCTAAAATATAATTTGTCAGGCAAGGTCACAACATAAATTTGATTTGTAAGCTTGAATATATATTACACACATTTGAAAAGTACATGTTAATATTTGTTCTCAACACTCAGAACTCTATATAGGCAGTGGTTTCCATTAAATTTTCTCTGACAATTGTTTCTTGAAAGTCTTAGTTGTGTTCTCTATGCTCCCCCTTTCCCTTGAAAGGAATGGTACCCCTTCCCCTTATCTGCTTCAGAAAGACTTTGAAACTACAACAAGGAAATGATGTATTAAGGAAAATTCAAATTGATAGGTTCCAAATTCATTAAGTCTCTGCTATTTCGGACTAACTTTAGGTATAAATAGCTCATAAAAGACATTTCATGCAAAATAATATAATTTTTAAAATATTACTGTAAACAAAATAATTGAGTAAAATTTGCACTTTGCCCCATTAGATACAAATTAACTTGTGCATTTAATAAGGTGATGAATCTGGTGATCATTTGGAAAGGAAGAAGGTATTTAGATGAGCTTGTGTTTTGAAGACTATTATGAAAAGGAATAAAAAGTCAACATAGTGGCACTTCTGGTTTCCATTTTGGCCCCACCACAGAAAACATGATGTAGTAAGAAAGGGGGAGGAGGGGGAGAGAGAAAGTTCCAGGGAGAGGGAAGGGGAGCTAGTAGTCGTCCGCTAAAAAAGAGAAGAAGAAAAGTGATTTTTTAAAGGAAAAAAAAAATTAAATAGAATAAAAATTCTAGATTAAGTGATTAATTCTTACTTTCAATTGTAAGAATACAGGTACTAGCTGCAGAGCCTTTGTTGTTGACTGCTTTACACATATATTCTCCTTCATCTTCTGGAAAAGTTTCTGGTAAATAAAGGCAGTAAGTTTCTCCTCTTTCAATATATTGGTAGTCTTCTCCGTCCTGCAGTATTTCTCCTTCAAACCACCATGTAATTTCAGGTTTGGGTTCTCCTGTTACTTTAACAGTAAATCTAACTGGCTCACTGTCTACAACTGAGGTGTTTTTTAGAGGCTTCTTGAACCACGGAGCTCCTGATCTCGTTTGCTCCTCATCCTCAATAGTGGAACCATTCATGATGCTACCACCGTCGTCTTCCTCTTCGTCTTCTCTTTTCTATATTAAAATAAGTGCATTCAAGTTGGCATTTAAAGTAGCATTTCAGTAATGTTTTAGTAATAGAATTTCATGTGTAAATGGGTTTTTGCTTCCCAAAGACCATGAAACTATGCCTACTACAGTGTGTACTTTACAAAACATTCCACTGACTTGAAAGCTATTAAATTATTTTTAATCCCACAAAATTCTAAGAGCATATTTGAAAAATAAAGATTATGTCAGCCTGGTACCTTTTGTAGTGCTGCATCAATTTCCTTTTGTTCAAACTGCATCCGTAATAACTTTTGCTCTTCAATTCTTCTTTGTTCTTCTTCTTCTCTTGCCTTAGCCATTTGTTCAAATCTAGCTTTCATATTCACTTTATGAGTAAATGGGGCCTCACTTTTTTTTGCAGGCTTGATATCAACATCTTCTTCCTTTATGAAAGGGGGCCAAGAATAAGAATTGCTTGTTTTCTAGAAACCAACAAGAGCTAAACATTAATAGTTAATGAAGTTGTCATTTATAGGAACAAAATAATTAGCCATGTTTGGTTTACATATTTGTGCTATGCTTGGATGTAAAGATTTTCACTATCCCCTAATTTGGAAAAAATGAAAGTTTTATTTGAATAAGTTTCCTGACAACCCTTTCCTCCCAGTGTAAAGATTATACAATATCACTGGAGTCCCAGTGTTTTTATTTGCTTAACCAACTCTTTGTGATGGCTGATAGTACTAACAGAAAAGGGTGGGGATGTTACACTTTTTAACTGTTAAAATACTCCCTTGTCACAAGATTGTCCATCACTCTTCACACTCCTATGTAATACAGAAAATGCAGTTTCTGCTATTTTCTACTTCAGGATTTCCTTCCTCACCCTTCTTAACCAATAACTGTCCTTGAGATAAATTTCATCCAACAAAATTTATTAATGGTCAAATGGCAGACGAGTTTTTGCAGGTAGAATAAATGGGAAGATAACTGAAAGAGGCAGTGACTGGAAGTTGGGGAAATCACTGAGTTGAAGTAGGTGGTTAGAGTAAGAGCTAGAAACCATGGAAATAAGGGATTAATCTAAGATTCAACTACTTGCGTGTCATCCTTGTGCAGGGGCCATGCTAATCTCTGTATCGTTCCAATTTTAGTATATGTGCTGCCGAAGCGAGCACTAAGATTCAACTATTAAAACAGTGTTGAATCTATAAAGCAATATGGTGATAAAGAGGTCACTAGTGGCTTTTGAGGGAGGTGTTAGTAGAGTAGGGTTATAAGTACAGTTAATTCGGGGTTTCTAAAGTACTTTATAGTTTCTAAACTACTTAGACTTTTATGGATCTGTCAGAATCTCACCATTTATATTTCATAGTACTAAAGAAACTGCTTCAGGATACCACATCCAACTGAAGGACATTCTGAAACAAGCTCTAAAATAATTGCCTAGGTATAAGAAAAATCTTGGTGTATGGATGTTTTGCATCAGTTTGAAGTACTGTACCTCAGTTCAACAAATAACAAAGGAGGAGTTGAATAATTTTTGTTTTCTTGAATCAGATTTTTATTTAATGTTGGAAAATCCTAGAACATCAGATACAATCTAATGGGTAAATTCTACTTGTGCCATTAACACAAATATTTCAGTTTGAAATGATAAACCTAATGCCTGTTAGTAAACTAATGCCAGACTATAGTTAAATGCTAATGAATGATGTTACAATGGTTTTTTATTAAGAAAAA
The DNA here is from genome assembly GCA_004024625.1 of Mellivora capensis. NCBI lineage: Eukaryota > Metazoa > Chordata > Mammalia > Carnivora > Mustelidae > Mellivora > Mellivora capensis. The sequence goes on along the minus strand of PISX010002353.1, from coordinate 74,784 downwards.
GGCTAAAAGATATGTTAAATACCGGTTTGCTTACTGCAGGTTTATCTCAATGGGCTTTTCTGAGGTTTAAAAACGACTTCTGTTCATATGATAGTTAATTTTATCCTTTGTTTATCAGATCTTCAAGATAATATTTTGGCAGGTATGATAATTGCTGTTCTGAGTCCCTCCAGTTATCTTTCTGGATTTAAGGATAAAAATTTTGTGCAGATTCATAACTGTTAACTCACTTAGCTACTTCAGACCTGCCTTTAGAAAATAAATTCAGTGAATGAGAGAATTCCTCATGAACTGAGAAAGTTTATGAACAGTCTTTCATTTCCTAAGTGTTGCTCTTTCTTGAATCCTTGAAAAGCCAGGTTAAAAATGTTTCTGGGAAATGAATCTACGGAGAGTCATGTTAAATGGGATGATCTTTGTTCTCTAGGTATATTCTTAGAGTATTGACACCTACCATAAGAATATCAAAGGAAGCACAGTTGGGCAGTGAACTGAGATAAGAGCGAGCATAAGAGATGGTTTTGGAGTATGCCTTATTAGAAAACTAGAAAATCAAACAACATAAGGCAATTAAGTGATTTAAATACGAAATGAGTTACACAGATTAAGGGCTGCAAGGATCTGGGATAGAATTCTTCGATTAGGAGAGGTTACATGGATGAGGTAGACCTTGAAAGATATCTGGAATAGAAGCAGAAGACATTGAAATGGACGTTTTTAAAAGAGGAAACCAGATAATATCAGATGGTAAGAAGGGTGTCCTTTAGAACTTGATTACACTCAATGCCCAAACAATGCTTTAAGGATATCTCAGTGACCCTTAATCTAGAGAGATGAAGAATGTCAGCATCCTTCACAGCCATGGGTTACAGGTTAGCCATGTCCTAATCTCATCCTTTTTATGCCAGTAATAGCAATAAATAGCAAAAACAATAAGTCACCTACCTTATTTTTAATTGTACCTAAATATTCTGTAGGTATGTATGACTGTTGGTGAGGTTTCACTACCTTTAACACAAAAACGGGAGCAAGTGCATGGTGACTGAACTTTACCTTCTGTGATATATTTCTCTCAGAAAATGAACTGATCTTGTCATCCAACCATTAAATGTTGGTGTTCTCCAGTTTTATCATTCACCTTCCACCTATTAACTCCTTGAAGATGGCTTCGTCTACCTATTTTTTTAAAGATTGATTTTAGGGAGTGGGGGGAGGGGTAGAGGAGAATCTTAAGCAGACTCCCAGCTGAGTGCAGACCTCAAAACCCTAAAATCATGACCTGAGCCTAAACCAAGAGTCCGGTGCTCAACCAACTGAGCCATCCAGGTGTACCCCACTATTTCGATAGATTTTAATACTATCCATAAGAGTTAGAATCTATAGCTCCAGCCTCTCACCTGAACTCAGTACCTATGCTCCAGAATGCCTTTACCTTATCCAGATATAGTTCAAACTTTATCCAAAGCTATTCATCAACCTCTAGATCTTCTGAATTCTTTGTAGTATCATCTAGTTTCCCTGGTAGTCTTTTTTTTTTAAGATTTTATTTATTTGACAGAGATCACAAGTAGGCAGAGGGGCAGGCAGAGAGAGAGGGGGAAGCAGGCTCCCCGCTGAGCAGAAAGCCCGATGTGGGGCTCTATCCCAGGACCCTGGGATCATGACCTGAGCCAAAAGCAGAGGCTTTAACCCACTGAGCCACCCAGGTGCCCTGCAGTTTCCCTGGTAATCTTGAAGTAATGTTGGGCTTCTCAGCAACTACCTACCCACAAGCAGTCTGTTACCCAGTTTGGTTAAAAGTTGGGTCCATTTTTCTCCCTGCATGCTAACTTCATGCCTTATCCCTATCTTTTAGTTCATTATGCATGAACCCAGGATTCTTTAAAAATACAAGCCTTTCATTACTCTGTCCCAAAACTAATTGTTAACATTGTTCCCAGATCACAATTCCTGCAAGATTAAAAACACCTAGTATTAGCCACTACTTTTCCAACTTTACCATCCATTATGCTATGAATCATGCCTTTGAGCAAAATTTCCATTCCCCAGATAAGTTTTTACAATCTTCATGGAAAGGTTATAAAGGGGCACTCATCCCTCTAATTTAGAATGCTTCTAAGTTCTATTCAACCTTCATACTTACAGCTTAAATGTAATCTTCTCAGCACTTTAAACCTCTCATACAATTATTGATTCCATCTTATTTGATCCCATAACATTAAATATATAACCCCTATTTTAACACTTAAAGCTAAAATTATCATTATTTTCCTACATCTTATTAGGCTGAACTTTTTGAAGGCACATTATATTTACTTTCATGTACCCAAAACAACACAAGGCCCAACATAGAAGCTGTTAGCAATAGCATTTGCTTTTGGCAATGACAAAATTATTTCCTAGCCCAGGCCCTAAGTCCTCCAGGTTTAATGTATGTCACACAGAGTTCAAATCCATATCAGCTTCAGGGCACTTGGGTAGTGCAGTCAGTTAAGTGACCAACTTGGTTTCATTTCAGGTCATGATCTCAGGGTCATGACCCTGAGCTGCTTCAGACTCTGGGCTTAGTATGGAGTCTGCTGAAGTTTCTCTCCCTCTGTCCTTCCCCCACGTCTCTCAAAAATAGATAAATCTTTCTAAAATGCATATCAACTTCATTGATTAATATCTGATGTTCCACAGCATCTCCTTTTGTCTAAAACAGCTTGTGATTTCTTTTCCTTCCAAACTCTTTATTCCCATATTATCTATGTTTGTTTATACCCATTTTAATTCCTCTTCCTCTCATCTGCACCACCATCCCCAAGTTGTCTTAGTTTTATATCCTACATTCTAAACTATTTCCTCCATTAAATCCCTTTTTCAAATCCTCACCAAGCCTTCTCTGACCATCCTATACAAAACAGTACCCTACATTGTTAATTTCCATAGCTTTTACGTACTTTTTAATTACTATTTTGTTTCCTATCCTCCCTATTAGATTCTAAACACATGAGCAAGATTGTAGGTTTATTTACCAATGTAGTAGTCCCAGTGTCCAAAACAGTCCCTGGAACGTAGTAGGCATTAAAATAATTTTTTAATGCATTAATCTAAAACCATCTTTAGCTTAAGTATGATCTATGTATAAAGATGCCTATTTGACAATATCACTTAATGTTTTAAAAATCTCTTCAATGGGGGCACCTGGGTGGCTCAGTGGGCTAAGCCTCTGCTTTCGGCTCAGGTCATGATCCCAGGGTCCTGGAATCAAGCCCCGCATCGGGCTCTCTGCTCAGCAGGGAGCCTGCTTCCTCCTCTCTGCCTACCTCTCTGCCTACTTGTGATCTCCGTCTGTCAAATGAATAAATAAAATCTTTTAAAGAAAATCTCTTCTATAAATAATAAAGCAAAGTTCCTTAACATGGCATCTAAGACCTTGCATGGCCATCTTGTTTGTGCTTGCATCATCTTCATCATTATCCTTTGCTGTTCTTTACAGTCTGTTTGCTTCAATAATAATGAACTGCTTACAGATCCAAGAATTTGCACATAATTTCTTGATTCTATCTTCTAACTCACAGACTCCTCTGAAGGACTGCCCAACTTCCCACACCTACTTTACTAGTTGAATATTTGATAAAAATTCATTGCTAGAAAAACATAAGTTAAATGCTGTTAAGTATTATAAAATGGCAATTCTGGCAGAAAAAATTCTCCAGATCCTATTTAAAGCAATATTCCTAATCCTGGAACTAGACCTTGGGCTGGAAGGAACATTATGGGTCATCTAGTAATTGCCTTTTTAACATTTGGAGGTACTTCAAATTCATGTCCTCTGAATTCTAATTTAGGTTCTGCCACTGAATTGTTGGCATGACTTTGAGCAGGTCATTAAGCTTTATTGCCTTACCCTTAAATAAAAAAGTAAGTATGAATAATCTCTGGAGTTTATATTAACCTTTATGTATAATGGTCTAAGGAGTCAAACTAAAACTTGTGCCATAAATATATTTTTAAAATATTTTATTTATTTACTTGTCAGCACAAGCAAGGGGAGTGACAGGGAGAGGGAGAAAGAAGAGGCTCCCCACTGAGCAAGTAGCCCATCTCAGGACTCAGTGCCAGCACCCTGGGATCATGACCTGAACTGAAGGCAGACACTTAACTAAAAACTCCTTTTTCCAGAGTGAACTACTTGATGTTCACTATAGGCTATTTAATTCTGATAAAACCCATTTTGAAACAATGCTAAACTGAGGCAATCTTTCAAAGCCTCTTGAGATCTTAGTGTGCTTTTGCTATTTAGTTCTCAGATTATTATATATAACTGTGGTTAATTTTAAGTACCAAAACTTACTTCAAAATCAGTGTTACATTTCTTTTAAGCTCGTCATAATTACTATACCGTAACTCTTAAATATAGTATACCTCATGAAAGTTTTCTGCTTCTCGCTCTTTAATTTCGAGGTCAATTGCTCTCCTTCTTGCTCGTTCTTCTTCTATCTTTTTCTGTATTTCTTTTTCAGACAGTTGTCCAATCTTTTCAAACTTGCTTTTTAGATTTTTGGCTTGAATAGAGCCACTTCTTTTCAGTTTGATTAATTCTTCGTATTCTCTACTCAATTCGAAGGTTTCATGTTCTTCCTCTTCCTTCAAAAAGAAAATAAATTTTTATATACTAAATACCAGAAAATTAGTTTGCATAATAAACCTTCCAAAATTTGTTCATTTCTTATTTGAAGCCAGAAACAAAGCTTAAACAACCTGTTCCCTAAATACAATGCCTAAATTACTGATTAAAAGTCATGCTACAAATTTAAGACTTTAGATAACATCTTTTTTTTTTTTTTAATTTTTTATTATTTATTTATTTATTTATTTGTCAGAGAGAGTGAGCACAGGCAGACAGAGTGGCAGGCAGAGGCAGAGAGAGAAGCAGGCTCCCTGCCGGGCAAGGAGCCCGATGCGGGACTCAATCCCAGGATTGCTGGGATCATGACCTGAGCCGAAGGCAGCTGCCCAACCAACTGAGCCACCCAGGCGTCCCTAGATAACATCTTTTAAAAATACTTCATTATGGGGGCGCCTGGGTGGCTCAGTGGGTTAAGCCTCTACCTTTGGCTCAGGTCATTAACTCAGGGTCCTGGGATCGAGCCCCGCATTGGGCTCTCTGCTCGGCGGGAAGCCTGCTTCCTCCTCTCTGTCTCTGCCTGCCTCTCTGCCTACTTGTGATCTCTGACTGTCAAATAAATAAATAAAATCTTAAAAAAAAAAAAAAGAACAGTGGGCTAAGAGTCAGATACAAGTTCTAGTTATGACTTTATACCATGTGGCCTTTTGCCTTGTCACTTAACCCCTGGACATGATTTTTTTTTAATCTCTATATAGAGCCAGAGTATCCTAAAATTGCTCCTATTTTTGTTTTGATGATAGTCTATTAAGTTAAATATCACTCTTAATACTCAAATTAACTGAATGAAGCCTTTCTACACTACTGTCTGGGGAAATCCCTATATTCAATACATATCACTTCTATTCTCAGTTTTATATTCTGCTAAGACAGAAAAGGAGTCCACCAAAATTGGGCTCCAGTTCTTTAAACCATTTGATCTTAAATACTTTTTATTCTGGTTTCCTTTGGAAACTCCTTTGGCTTTTCATAATTTATTACTAGTTCTTTGTATTCTTCTTAACATTAAACCCAAATCTCACTATATAAAGTGGTAAAAAAAAAATTGCAGTTATTCATGGTATACTTTTCCTGGAGAAGACCTAGAATTCTAGGTGTGGGGAGGGGGTAGTAGGGAAGGGGCATGAAAGTGCAGAGGTAGAGTCACAGTGGGTGATATGACATGAGGCTTAATTTCTTGGTTCAACCAAAGGGGAAAAAGAAAACATTCCTTCATACTACCTTCACTTTTTTAGTCTATGTGGGTGAAAACAGACAATTCCTATAATACCAGAAACCTAACATATTTGTTATGTACCTCCTGTCACTGGTTCCCAAATCATTCTGGTGAAAATTAATGATTGAACAAATATAAATCTAATTTAGAAGTTTTTCTAGACAATTCATTTTCAGCATCCTTTATAAAATAAATGCTATTACGTTCTTTTTTTTTAAGATTTTATTTATTTATTTGACAGAGATCACAAGTAGGCAGAGAGGCAGGCAGAGAGAGAGGAAGGGAAGCAGGCTCCCCGCTGAGCAGGGAGCCCGATGCGGGGCTTGATGTGGGGCTCGATGTGGGGCTCGATGTGGGGCTCGATCCCATGACCCTGAGATCATGACTTGAGCTGAAGGCAGAGGCTTTAATCCACTGAGCCACCCAGGCGCCCCTGCTATTACGTTCTTTTAAGAATTTTAAGGCTAGACCTTGGAATACTTTGCTACAGCATATTCATGATATTTTATTATTACCTATCTATAGTATTTATAGTCTCTTGGTGTCTGGGACAAGGAAGTAAATATCCCCACAGGCCCACTGCCCCAACCCATTACATAAGAGGCAAATTCTAAGAGATAGCAACCTCTGCATAGGATCCCATTCAGTTCCTAGATCAGGAGTTAGCGAGAGGTCCCCACCAAATTGCCAGTTTGAGTCTGGGACAACCACTGCTCGTTTCACCCCAAGTCACTGGGCTGTGTGCTGATCCCTGACCCTGTTCATGTTGCTGCCAAGAGGTCCCCCCCCCAAATCAGAGAGGCCGAGGGTGACAGTGGAATGCTGGCCCCTTTTTCTATCTCCTCTCTTCTGTCTACACAAGTGGCCATCCAGATGGAGGGTGTCAGCTGTGGGAAGGAAGTGTTTAGACAGGGCCTAGCAGCATCAGGAGGTGGAAAAAGGTTGAGAATGCACCACAGAGAGGCAAGGGACAGCAGGAGGTTTGGGAGCACCATGGCTCAAAGTCTAGCACATGCTCCATTGTCCAATCAGCTTTCACTAGCAACACACAAATTCAAAGATAAGATGATTGCAGTTTTAATTAAATTTTAATTTTTAAATTTTACTTTAAATTTTTAAATTAAAAATCAAGATGGCAACCCTGGAACATTAAACCTTATGTACGGCCTATCTAAGCATAAGGTCCTGGGAGGGCACGAGTTGTATACCCATGAAGCTGATGCTGTACAGTCTATATTTATGTAAATATATACATTTATGTATTTCACTTCAATACTAGAGAAATCATATTAAGATATTTATGAGAGTTCTAGCTTTAATTTAGTAAAGTAAAATCATTCAAAGACTTGCAAACTGATGTTTCTATTAGTATCCACGGTACTCTTGTAATTTTATTTGACTAATCAGTTTTATTTCAAAGAGAGTAAATATAAATGGGCATATTAAGCACTTTAGGAAAAATTCTCCATCATAATGTAACCACATAATTGTGAGGTATATATGAAGAAATATTTAAGATACTATAGTAATATCTAAGTCACATTCAATTATATATGTTTTAACCTAGTAAAGAAGAAGCAGAGTTATAGCAAGCTAGAAAGTGCTCATAACTATGCCAAAACTTGTACCAAGTGCCTAATATGCTGTCTTTTTTTTTTAAGATTTTATTTATTTGACACAGAGAGAGAGATCACAAGTAGGCAGAGAGTAGATAGAGAGAGGAGGGGAAGCAGGCTCCCCGCTGAGCAGAAAGCCTGATGCGGGGCTCTATCCCAGGACCCTGAGATCATGACCTGGGCCAAAGGCAGAGGCTTAACCCACTGAGCCACCCAGGCACCCCAATATGCTGGTGTCCTTTATGTGAATAATAATACTTAAAAAGTTATTGTAAAATACTACTTGTAAAATACTTATATTAATAAATATTTGGAGAATATAGGTATTTCTTAAAATCTCACCTCTCCCATTTCTTGTCTCAGTTGTTCAAATTCCTGTTTTTCCATCTCTAGCTTATGCTTCCTTTCCTCCTCTGTTCGTCGCTTTTCTTCTTCCATTTTTTGTTTTAATAATTTTTCAAAATTAATTTCCAGTTTTCCCGGTGTAAGAGATTCTTGAGAAAGGGTTTTGTACATCTCTGGGAAGTCATCATCTACTACCTATTTAAAATAATTCTTTCATTACTTTTGCCAAAATTACACAAACTAAAGAGGAATTTTTTTTTTTTAAGAAACTGTAATCACTTGAGTAGAAAGGCTTCACACTGAACTAAAAATTTGGAGACCTAAATCTCTTCAAAAGTATAAAACAATAAACAAGGGAGTAATTACTAGAAAATATAACTCCATGGTATTTTGTGGTTACAGAGGAAATGGTGACCATCTCTTTTCCTTTCCAGTGAACACAAAGAAATCCTCTGAATTTGTACTACGAGTAATTTGAATTAGATATTAAGATTTTCTCATACTGAGAACACTTTTAATTGAATTATAATTTATTTCCATTCTGCTAATTAAAATAGGGCATTTCCATTAAATCATGGTTTTGTCTGAATGAATTAGAGAGCCCATCATGATTCTTTCATAATCAGGTAAAAATCACTCTTAATGCTGTAATTTTTATACCAATTTATTTACTGTCTAGTTAATTAAATAATAATATTTAATACTTACTTAGAGCTGCCATGTAAAATACTAAGCACTTTACATGTATTGACTTATTTAATCCTATGAAGTAGATATTACTAATATCCTCCATTTTATAGACGAGAAACTGAGGCACTGAAAAGTAACTTTTCTAAAGTCAACACAAATATTAAGTGGCAAAGTTGGGATTCAAACCTTCAAAAGTCTAATAAAATTATAAATAATGATTTAGATTATCTTTTTGTAATTTCACAAATTACATGTCTAAATTGTGACCTTGGGCAAGTTATCCAGCCTCTGTGAGTTTCCCTATCTGTGATGACTTTTCATATAGTTGTCATGAGAATCAAACATTGATAGTGTGCTTGATACCCAATGATAAGTTCCCAATAAGAGGGTTTTTTAAAAGATTTTATTTATTTATTTGTCAGAGAGAGCACGCATGAGCAGGGAGGAGGGGCAGAGGCAGAGGGAGAAGCAGGCTCCCCACTGAGCAGGGAGCCCATGTGGGACTTGATCCCAGGACCCTGGGATCATGACCCAAACCGAAGGCAGTAGCTTAACCAACGGAGCCACCCAGGCCTCCCCCAATGACAGTTTTATTATTACATTATCATTCCCTGTAATAAAGGCAATTCCTAAATTGCAAATAGAAACTTCGCTTTGTAAATCGCTGACTGGAATACATTTTACTATGAAAAGCAACTGCCTAATTCTGTTTTTCTATCCCCTGAAAGTAGAAAATAAACTGCTGGCCTGAATTGTGACCCTGTCGCTAAAGAAGACACAGGGTAATAAAAGGGCAAAGAATATTTATTTGTTCCAAGTTTTATATATGACAGGCTTTACTGAAGAATAAATTTGACTCAGAAACAATGTTTATATGATTGCCAAATTTTTTTATTAATATGTGAGCTAACTGAGCTGTAATACAAAATTAAAATATGGCCCTGGATAAGAAAACAACATAAATGAAGGGAAAAGTTTCTCTTTCCTGATACAGAAATATCTCTAGGAAACTAGAGTTTCGGTTTAATGTAGTTTTCCTCCCTGCACTTTTTCTACTAATGAATCATGGCAGTTTCAATATGCCCCTGGGACTTGATCTCCTGATCTTCACAGCTACTTCTTGTCTATCTCTTCTGAACCTGCTTATTCTCCAAAAATTCAGTACCATCACAATGTTTGTGGAGTTTCTGTGCAGAAATCATTTGTGAGTCAGGATTACCTAGTAACACACACAAGATAGTTTTAAGGGGCCCCTGGCTGGCTCAGTCAGTAGAGATGCAACTCTTGATCTTGAGGTTGTCAGTTCAAGTGCCATGTCAGGGTAGAAATTACTGAGCAAATAAATAAGTTAATTATTTTTTTAAAAGATAGTTTTAATATACTCCACAAACATTTATAGGAAATTTGTTACGCTAGAATGCTTTGTGCCACATGCCTGATGAACAATCTCAGCCTCATGAGTGTGCACGACAGCTATAAGCAATAATAATAAAGCATTAGTCCTATGCCAGGGGAGTACTAAATGCTATAAGAATGCATACAAGAGGGGCGCCTGGGTGGCTCAGTGGGTTAAAGCTCTGCCTTCAGCTCGGGTCATGATCCCAGGGTCCTGGGATCGAGCCCCACATCGGGCTCTCTGCTCTGCGGAGAGCCTGCTTCCTCCTCTCTCTCCTTGCCTGCCTCTCTTACCTACTTGTAATCTCTGTCTGTCAAATAAATAAATAAAATCTTAAAAAAAAAAAAAAGAATGCATACAAGAAAGTCTTTGGAACTTGTGTTCTCAGGAAAGGCTTCCCAGAGGAAACAGAAAATATGAAGAGAAGACAGCAGAGCATAGGGAAAGGAAAAAAGGACATGTTTCATTCAGCATTTATGAAGTCTAGAGCTGGATGAGAGCACAGTATTTTTAAGAAATTGGGAAAAATTTCGTATGTCCAGAACAAAGATGGCAGATTAGGGAAAAATCAAGACATGAATCGGGAAAAAAACACTTGGGCAATATTATAAAGAAATTTGTTTTGGTTTTTTGTTTTAAGATTTTATTTATTTATTTGACAGAAAGAGAGATCACAGGCAGGCAGAGAGAGAAGGGGAAGCAGGCTCCCCACTGAGCAGGGTGCCGAATGCAGGGCTCGATCCCAGGACCCTAAGACCATGACCTGAGCCGAAGGCAGAGGCTTAACCCCCCGAGCCACCCAGGCACCCCAAGAAATTTGTTTAAAAATTTTTTTAGATTTAAAATTTTTAGATTTTTGCTTAAGGGAAGTGGAAAATTTTTAAGCAAAATAGTAACACATTTACTTTTTTAAAAAAATTTTATTTATTTATTTGACAGAGAGACCGTGAAAGAGGGAACACAAGTAGGGGGAGCGGGAGAGGGAGAAGCAGGCTTCCTACTGAGCAGGGAGCCTGATGTGGGGCTTGATCCCAGGACTCTGAGATCATGACCTGAGCCAAAGGCAGCTGCTTAACTACTGAGCCACCCAGGAGCCCCAGTAACACATTTACTTGAAAGAAAGAGAAGGAGAGAATGAGAAAGAGAACACTTGTCTTTACAAAGAGTGGATATTAGGCAAGAAAGCAAGTTAAACAGGAGTTGGTTTGAGGCTAGAGTTAACTGACATAGGAGGAGATAAGTAACTCAAGCAAGGGATAACAACAGTGGAAATGAGGGGAAAACTAATTAATTTTTAGAGTGATTTAGAAGGTAGAATGAATGAGAGACTTAGTGAATGACTGGATGTGAGGCATGAATGAGAAGGTGGAAGTCTTTAAGGCTCCCAACTTCCTGATTTAAGCATCTAGGATGGGTGATGAAGCTAAATAAAGACATGGATAAATGTGCCTGAAGCTCCCCCAGACAAAGGAAGAAAACCAGGTCATGATATCACTGAAACCAACTGAAATGTTTCAATTGGTAGAGCCTGCCATGCTAGATCTTTGGGTGGTGAGTACAAGCCCCATGTTGGGTGTAGAGCCTACTTAAGAATGTTTCAAGAAGGAGATACAGCCTTTACAAGTCAACTTGCTTGAAAATAGTTGTGAGATAACAGTACATTTTGCAAACATTAAAGTGGCATAAGGTGTGTAACTTTGTGACAGAATTAAGTTTGGTAGCAATCACCTAGAAGTTGATGGGTGAGCATTTCGGAGAATTAGATAATTGTGATTAAATGCCTTTGGTCATTTCATATGTACTGGATGGGACAGAAGGTGAAATGAAAGAAGGAAAGGAAGGAAGGAGGGAGGGATCAAGGGAAGGAAGAAACATGGGAAGGGAAAGAAGAATAGAGAGAATGGAAGGAAAGGTAGAGTAGGAAACTCCCTGCTTAGATACTTTTGGAAGACATGCCTTCCCAGAGAAGGAAGATAATACTCAATCCTCTAAGCCAGGCACAGCAACTTAATCAGAACCTTCTCGACATTACACTGAAGCAAACATTTTTAAATGACTGGTGTTAATGCCACAGGAGACTTTAAAGGTTATCTGCTATCTCTACTTTTGACAGATTCCAGGAATAATATTCTCCAAAGTTTAATTATTTCTCTTAACATTCGCTATTTTTTAATCTTTTTAAATTAAAAAAATGTTAAGCTTTATTTTTTAAAAATATTTTATTTATTTATTTGACAGACAGAGATCACAAGTAGGCAAAGAGGCAAGGGAGGGTGGAGAGAAGCAGGCTCCCCGCCAAGTAGAGAGCCCAATGCAGGGCTTGATCCCAGGACCGCGGAATCATGACCTGAGCTGAAGGCAGAGGAGTTAACCCACTGAGCCACCCAGGCACCCCTTAAGGTTTGTTTATTTAAGAGAGAGAGAGAGAGAGAGAGAGAGAGAGTGTGTGTGTGTGTGTGTGTGTACAAGAGGAAGGAGCAGAGGGAGTCTCAAGCACTCTGTGCTGAGTGTGGAACCTGACACGGGGCTTGATTTCAACACCCCAAGATCACAACCTGAGCTGAAACCAAGAGGTGGACACTTAACTGACTGTGCCACCCAAGCACCCAAATTTTAAAAATTTTAAAGTAATCTCTATACCCAGCATGGGGCTCAAACTTACAACCCCACGAGTTGCATACTCTACTGATTGAGCCAGCCAGGCACCCCATCTTAATATACTCTTTTTTTTTAAGATTTTATTTATTTATTTGACAGAGATCACAAGTAGGCAGAGAGGCGGGCAGAGAGAGAGAGAGGAAGGGAAGCAGGCTCCCTGCTGAGCAGAGAGCCCGATGCGGGGCTCGATCCCAGGACCCTGAGACCATGACCTGAGCTGAAAGCAGAGGCTTTAACCCACTGAGCCACCCAGGCGCCCCCATCTTAATATACTCTTAAAAAAGCTGAATCCTAATGGCATTCTCCAGTTACATTCTATCTTACCATGCTTCTTCTTGCTTCAGCAAATGCCTTCTTTTCTTCCTCTATTCTCCTCCTGGCTTCTTCTTCTGCTTTCTTTTTTTCATCTTCTTTCCTCTGTCTTTCTATTTCTTCAAAACTGAGTTTAAGTTTACCAGGGCGGTACTCTTTTAAAAATTTTTCTGTGTCTTGGTTTTCCTCCTCTTCATTCACCTACCGAAGAAACAACTCATTACTAAGAACTGCAATTCATCAAAGGCAGGAATGAATTATCAATGAAAAGGCACAGAATCGGCCACCTCACACAAAAATATTTTCTTGCCTTTAATATATTTGATCAAAATTCCCTTCCTTTATAATGTCTTATCTGATAAAGTATTCAAATTTGGAGACATTCCAAATAAAGATGTACTCAAGTTAAATAACAGTTCCCAAGAAAGTCTATATTTTTTCCCTTTTAAAGATTTTATTTATTTATTTGACAGACAGAGATCACAAGTAGACAGAGAGGTGGGCAGAGAGAAGGAAGCAGGCTCCCTGCTGAGCAGAGAGCCCAATGTGGGGCTCCATCCCAGGACCCTGGGATCATGACCTGAGCCCAAGGCAGAGGCTTTAACCCACTGAGCCACCCAGGTGCCCCAGAAAGTCAAATTTTTAAATAGAGATATGGAGTGCTTGAAAAAATTTAAGGGCTCATTTAAGAGTTCTATTAAAACTCTCTCAGAACTGTGGCAACTGGGTGGTGCAGTCAGTTAGGCAGCTGCCTTCGGCTCAGGTCATGATCCCAGGGTCCTGTGATCAAGCCCTGCATCAGGCTCCCTGCTTGTTCTCTGCTGTTCTCTCTTCTTGTGCTCTCTCTCAGTCAAATAAATAAGTAAAAATTCTTAAAAAAAAAAAAACTCTCTCAGAACAAAACATAAAATATGTGTGTGTATACTTACTATGCTTCAAGTATACCTATAGAGAGTCTCTTCTGTAGTAAAATAAAGTTCTCATTTTGTAATTTTCATGGATATTTTACTATGAACTACTTTTCTTTATACTAATCAGATAAAAGATTGCCTGGTACTATTCTTTATAAAATTCAAATTTTATGATTTTATAGTTAAATATTATTTATTGAAGTTTATGATTTAATTGATATTTCTATTTTCTCTTCACAAAACTGACCACCACTGATAGCTAAAGTGTATGTGTATTATACAATTATAATTACCCAAAAGTAATAACATTTTCAAATAAATGTCTATAGAATTTAACTTTTGTAGATACAGTCCTTAGAACATTAATGAAAGTTGAAGAAATTCTAAACTTTTAAAAAATTATAGAGATTCCATTAAAATTTTTAAAATTTTGGGGGCGCCTGGGTGGCTCAGTGGGTTGAAGCCTCTGCCTTCAGCTCAGGTCATGATCCCAGGGTCCCGGGGTTGAGCCCTGAATCAGGCTCTCTGCTCAGTGGGGAGCCTGCTTCCCCCTCTCTCTGTCTCTGCCTGCCTCTCTGCCTACTTGTGATCTCTCTCTGTCAAATAAATAAATAAAATCTTTAAAAAAAAATTTTAATTTTTATAAGATTTAGAATCAGTATTTTCTTATTTCAACTTTATTTTTTATTGATATAGTCATTAATATAATAACTGTTAACATTTTATAGCACTTACTAGATGCTAGACATTACTTTAACTGCTTTCTGTATTAACTCACTTAACAATTTAAGAAGTAGACATAATTATTTTCACCATTTTACAAATAAGGAAAGTAAGACATAGAGGGGTTGAATACCTTGTCTCTGGTTACACACTTAATAAACAGTAGATACGTGAATCCACGCAGTGTGAATCCAGATACATGAATCCAGAAGCCATGCTCTTAACCACTACACTCTATACTTACACACACATGCACACACACAGACACATATATCAATATACCATATATGACAAACTGCATATTCCACAGGAAACATTTTGTTATGTTCAAAACTGGACCAAAACTAAGTGTACATTTACAACTAGACCTGAAAGTATGTATGTGCTGTACCCTGTCATTAAATACATTAAAGGCTGAACTAAAGATAAAGAGAAACGAGGCTCATTGACTATTTTGCATATTTATGATAATTTATAATACAAAAATAAAAATTTAAAAAGCATAGGGGCACCTGGGTGGCTCAGTTGTTAAGCTTCTGCCTTTGGCTCAGGTCATGATCCCAGGGTCCTGGGATCAAGCCCTGCATCGGGCTCCCTGCTCTGTGGGAAGCCTGCTTCTCCCTCTCCCACTCCCCCAGCCTGTGTTCCCTCTCTCACTGTCTCTGTCAGATAAAATCTTTAAAAGAAAAAATTTAAAGCATATTTGGTAAAATGTCCCATTAATGGAAACTAGAATATAATACAGATGCATTTTATATAGGAAAAATGTATAGTTTCAAAATCAGAACTTTTTATATAGACAACCTCCTTGAATTTATAGGAATGAATTTTATCTAAAGCCAGCTTCCTTCCCTAATAGTAAATGTTTTATATGTAACATTTATGTAACATGTATAAAAATATAATTTATAGGTTATATATCATTATATATAGTGTCATTATATATAAATATATATGTTATAGGGGCACCAGCTGGCTCAGTTGGTGGAGCATGCAACTCTTGATCTCAGGTTTGTGGGTTCAAGCCCCACATTGAATATAAAGATAATATAATAAAACAAAAAAAATATTAAAAATATAAATATTATATATACTTAAAAATACGTTTTTTATATATATTTGTTTTACCATTTGCCGCCTTGCTTCTTCAAAAGCACGTTTCTCTTCTTCTAAACGTTGTCTTGCTTCCTCTTCAGCTTGCCTCCTTCGGTTTTCTTGTCTTTGTCTTTCCAGTTCTTCAAAAGTTAGTTTCAATTTTCCAGGAGAGAGTGATTCTCTTTTTGCTTCACTTTCTAGTTCTTCATCCTAAGAAACATTGTGAAAACACATCTGTTAATCACAAAAAGAAATGCTGGTAACTTAACTGCTTTGATTTGTTCCTAAAAAAACAAAAAAATAAAAATTACCATGACCAACGAAAGACACTTTGCTTCCTTGAGAGATCGCCGTTGTTCTTCGTATCTTATTCTTTTATCTTCTTCATACTTGATCCTTTCTTTTTCTTCTCGTTCTTTCTCTAGATCCTCAAAATTCTTTATCTTTCCAGAAGTTTTATGTGATTTGACAGGCACCACTGTTATAAGCAGTGAATCATCTCCTTCCTAATTTATAAAATAGATAATTAGCAAATTTCTTGCTAACCAAAGGTTTGGCTTCATGGGACTTTACCTCCATTATTGGTGTATTTCATTACATTGCCATCAATGTTATGAAGAACAAAAATTTACGTTTTTTTTTTTACCAATTTCTATTCAATAGATCTTTCTCTGAATTCACTGTACATTGAATTAATTTAGCTGAAATCCATTGCTGATAAGGTTCAAGGAGCATCTTCTTTCCTAGAAGGTGGTGTTAATACAGCTGTTTGGATAAAACCGCATGACATCATCTGGATTTAGCTGTCCGTGCACTAGTTCCACAAAAGGTAATATGCATGTGAGTGTACTCGCAATCAATTTGATGGTGGATAGATACAGTTTAAACACACACAAAAGTCTCTCCATAGGGCTTTTTTTCTCCATGTAAGTTTTTAAATACTTAACAAAAGTATTATTTAGTGAGGAAAAACAAACAGTATTTCTAAGTTATCTATAAAACACTTATAGACAATACTCATTAGCATTTGGTCCTAGTAAAATATTCTTAAATTTGTTTTTAAGATTCATTTTAATTAGTTCTATTACATAATCTATTGTTACCTCTGAACTTTTTAAAAAAATAAAGTTATAATATGTAACACATGCTCCAAAAATAAAATTCCTTCCAATTTATGTGGCTGTAGTTTTAGGCACACCATCAAATTGATGTTCAACTTTCTCTGTTAGATAAAAAGGGATTAACTAAAATATCTGTGGCTGTTGAACATTCCTTCATGGTACTAGACACTGTACTTTCTACTAGTATGTGGTAATCAAAACAAACTTATGAAGAACTCTGAGGAAAGAAGACAAATGAAAAAAACCCTGCTTTTAAAAAATGTTAGCTTTCAACAATCTCGACTATTAGTAACAGTTCAAGAAATATGTAGTCTTGACAGAGTATCTCAAATTGAGGCTTGTGTCTCTAACCATGAAAGCAAAAACATACTTTTTTTTTTCATACTTTTAAGACACTAAGCTATTGTTTGAAGTGCAAAAGTATGATCTTGCTTTGCAAAATACTTTTGTCCTTTTTGTTGCTGCCATAATTATAATAAAAATAAAAATGCTTTTAATTTTTTAATTAAAAGATTATTTGTGAACCAGATAATTTTAGGTGATGTTTCATTAAAGGAAATGTCCATTTACCTCTGGTGCTGATTCAGTTCCCGTATTGTTTATGTCCTCAATCTATTGAATGAGAATTTCATATCATTACATTACATTGAATTTCTGCTTTCTGCTTTTAAATATACACTTGAAAAGTAATTTAGCTGTGATTTATGGTAAATTTTCTAATTTATAATTTTTGAATATTTTTATGTTTCTCCAAATTAGCCTATTATGTCCCTTTAAGTAGAGATTAAACTTTATATTAGTTTTTGTATTTTGACACAAAAATCAGTATCTAGGGAATATATTAAGAAAAAAATGAAAATAAAGCCTACCTTTGTAATTCTGGAATTTGAATGGACCAAACTCTTATGACCTGCTGTAAGCTTACAAGTAGCAATTATAAATTAGCAATTAAACTAAGATACAGAAACATTTCTCCATTCTCTGTTTCTGCCCCAGCCAAAGTAAAACCTATCATTAGTAATCAAATAATCATGACTATATTTTGCAATATCAATATATGGAAAAAATATAACTGACACAGTAATACAGTGCAGTGCATTAGCTTTCACATGGCAAGTTTAGCAGGGACAAGAACTTGGGTAGCTATAATCGTTTACTCTCTATTCTAACCACATCTAGGAAGGAAAGGCCCTCATTCAATAGAAGGGGTCTCAACTTGGACGTTACTCATAAGAAATGCCATTAGGGTAGCTTAAGGGGCAGGCTAATGTATGCAACAAACAGAAATGAGAGAGAAGACAGTTTAAATAATGCAGTGTTTGAGATCTCAGGAAAAGGAAACATAAGTGATGAGAAAATGGGAGAAGTTAGAAAGTAAACATTCATACTGTTTATGTTTTGACATGATTTTTAACATCAGTGGAAGAGTCTGGAAGTAGTTCATTCCTTAACCAGTCTAAGGGAATTCTGTTGTACCTTGGCTCATAGGAGGAAATGGACTGGCTAAGTCCCTGTTCTTCATCATTTCACTTTCCTTTTCTATATTCTCTGTCATGGGAGAATTAATACATTTTATTAAGATACCAAATTTCTAGAAAAATAAATTCTGAATAATCGATTTTACACATTAATTTTATTATGTTGTGTTTAGAGTAATTTCTTTTGCACAATTATTTATTACATATATTGCTATGTAAATGGTGAAAGTCTTAGTGAATGATGTATTCCACTAAGAAAACTTTTAAGCTATAATAAAATAATTACAAAATTATTTCTCTTCAGTGGCCTGGTTCTATTGGAAGAGCATGTGACACCTGATCCTCAGTGTCACGGGTTCAAGCCCCACACTGGATGCAGAGATTTTTTTTTTAAAGATTTTATTTATTTGATAGAGAGAAAGAGAGAGAGAGGGAACACAAGCAGGGGGAGTGGGAGAGGGAGAAGCAGGCTTCCCACCAAGCGGGGAGCCCGACACAGGGGTTGATCCCAGGACCCCAGGATGCCCATTGACTGAGCCACCCAGGCGCCTCTAGAGATTACTTTAAATAAATAAATAAACTTAAGGAAAAAAAAGTATTTACCTTCCAAAGAATGCTAACAATTCCTTGACAAATCACATTTGTCTCTCAATAAAAAGTTCTAGGAGAAATGGTGAGAAGCCAAACATTGAGAGTATAGGAAAGATAAATTCTAAATGTCTTAACTCAAAATTTCTTTTACATGCTGCTAAAACATACTCTGATTTTTATTAGCTTATGGTAAGATAATAAATCATATCTGGAGTGGCTTTTATTTTGTTGTTGTATGCTGGCTTCATTGCTCATTTTAAGCCACTGTCAAAACTTTAACAAAGACAGAATTTTATTTCCATTGGGTTTCAATAAACAAAGGAAAAGGTGAATTTGTCTGAGTGACCATGGTGTCAGTATAATCACAGAGAACTGAGACATTCAGTTCTGTTATATTGTTGGCTCTCAGAAGCTACCACGAAGAGATGCTTCGCAACTGTTTCTTTTTTTTTTTTTTTAAGATTTTATTTATTTATTTGACACAGAGAGAGATAGATCACAAGTAGGCAGAGAGACAGGCAGAAAGGGGCGGGAGTGGGGGGAAGCAGGCTCCCTGCTGAGCAGAGAGCCCTACATGGGCCTCGATCCCAGGACTCTGAGATCATGACCTGAGCCGAAGGCAGAGGCTTTGGGAACCCACTGAGCCACCCAGGTGCCCCTCAACTATTTCTTTTGATTATGAAAAGGAAAGTCCTTTTACTCCTTCCCAGAGCAACTTCCTTTTGACCCCTTTGTTTCCAACATCCCAGTCCTCTACCAATAAATTCTCATTTTATAAGTTGATAGATGTTAACCTTGCCCATTGGAGTATCCTCAAAGATAACCAGATTATACTAAATTAAGATTCTCCCCCAAATTTTATAGGTCTTTGATTCTAACATTTAGTATATGAAGTATACCCATTTTTAATTCATCATAAGATCCTAGAATCTGGTAGTTATCTTGCTAACTCAGGAATCCCTTCTCAAGCATTCTTGAATATGGACTTGTACAAGTGGGTTTTTCAAATTAACGTGAAAACTTTTTTTTTCTTAGTAAACTCCATCCCCAATGTGAGGCTCGAACCGATGACCCCAAGATCAAGTCATATGCTCCACCAATTGAGCCACCCAGGTGCCCCAACATTGAGATTTTTCTTGATTGCCTATGTCCTACTTCTTAAATTCAAAGATAGATTCAATTTTATTAGACATGAGCAGAAAAAAAATTTTAATTGGACTTTCCGTATTTGTAAGATAAAATTACTATTAATAGCTTATTTTGCTCTACACGTTCTCAAATAATGTAATAAGCCAAAATTTTCATTAACCAGGACTCTAAGGCACCCTGCCAGGTAGTTTCTGGAGTTACTAAAGAAGTGGCTTTTTTTTTTTTCCCCACAATACTCTGTCTCCCTCTCTCTCTTAGTATTCCATGTCTTCATCATATTCAAACTCACTTCTTCAACATAGACATAGTTTTTCCTTGAGAAACCACTGCCTATATATTCAGTTCTTGGGGTTGTAGTGGGTCTTAAAGTCTCGTGAGTCTAGTTAGTGCTTTTTGAAAAAGTATGTAAAACTTAAAATAAGTAGACTAACCACCTGTACATACCCACTATTTGTTGTCAAATACCTTATATTTTAATTATATATTTTATTACCTTATTTTATAATTTATATTATAAATGTAATTACATATGCTAATATATTTTATATTTACAATATAAAATCTATAATACTTATTATATTTGCACTTCTGGGTGAAATTTCATTACAAAATTAATTCTCATCTTTGTGACTGGAAATGGGAGAGATAAAGTACATGCCCATCCTGGGACGCCTGGGGGGCTCAGATGGTTAAGCATCTGTCTTTGGCTCCGGTCATGATCTCCAGGTGCTGGGATCAAGGCCCACGGGGGAGCTTCCAGTTCAGCAGGGAGTCTGCTTCTCCCTCTCCCTCTACCTCTCCCCCTGCTTGTGCTCTCTTTGTGTGTCTCTCTCTCAAATGAATTTAAAAAATCTTTAAAAATAAATTAAAATAAAAAATAAAGTACATGCCATCCTTTCTTTACATAAAGAGGTACAAAGCGATAAAATACAGGTAATTCTAGGGGTGCCTGGGTGGCTCAGTGGGTTAGGGCCTCTGCCTTCGGCTCAGGTCATGATCCCAGAGTCCTGGGATCGAGCCCCACATGGGGCTGTCTGCTCAGCGGGGAGCCTGCCTCCTCCTCTCTCTCTCTGCCTGCTTCTCTGCCTACTTGTGAACTCTGTCAAATAAATAAATAAAATCTTTTTTAAAAATACAGGTAATTCTAACTCTTTTCTATAATTCATCTGGAATACGTCATTTTTAAAAATTTATTTGTCAGACAGAGAGAGCACAAGCAAGGGAAGCTGCAGGCAGAGGGAGAAGCAGGCTCTCTGTTGAACAGAGAGGCTGATGTGGGACTCGATCCCAGGACCATGGGATCATGACCTGAGCCCAAGGCAGACACTTAACTGACTGAGCCACCCAGGCATCCTTGGTATATGTCATTATATGCCACTATACAAGTGGCTATTCATGGCACTGAAAGTGTTTTTTTGCAAAGTCTGGGTAAATTTCTTTGACATGTAAGTGTGGCATACACTTTGCCTTCTTTGTCATTTTTCTTTTTAGGAAGATAGGAAATTTTAAGGAGCATAGCAAATAGATTTAAGGCACCTGAAGAGTAGGCAAAAAAGAGCCAGGTACAAAAAAAAAAGAAGAGCCAAGTATAGTTTTGCGATAAAAATGGTTTTATACTGTGAAGACTATGTTAATTTGTTAATGATGAGAGATGGAGGAAAAGCTAAAATGGTTTCATGATATTTTATCTATATGTACTATTGTTTAGGTGAAATGTTATTTATAGCCTACTTACTTTCTACCAGGCACTGTTCTAAGTGCTTTGCATTAACTCATTATAATCTTTTTTTTAAAGATTTATTTATTTATTTGAGAGAGACAGAGAGCAAGCAGGTGTGCATGAGCAGTGTGAGGACAGAGGGAAAGAAAGAGGGGAAGCAGACTCCCTGCTGAGTGGGGAGCCTGATGCGGGACTCAATCTTAGGACCCCGAGATCATGACCTGAGCTGAAACCAAGAGTCAGATACTAACAGCAGCCCTCGTATAATCTTATCAACAACTCTAGGCAGTAAGTACCATCTCATTAAGCTCAATACACTGATTGTCTCTTTTGGTTTTGGGGTTTTTTTTTAGATTTTATTTATTTATTTGTCAGAGTGAGCACAGGCAGACAGAGCGGCAGGCAGAGGCAGACGGAGAAGCAGGCTCCCGCTGAGCAAGGAGCCCGATGTGGGACTCGATCCCAGGACGCTAGGATCATGACCTGAGCCGAAGGCAGCGGCTCAACCAACTGAGCCACCCACGCGTCCCTGTCTTTTTTTTTTCTTTTTCTTTTCAGCGTATTCAGAATTCATAGTTTTTGCACCACACCCAGTGCTCCATGCAATGCTTGCCCTCCACAATACCCACCACCTGGCTCCCCCAACCTCCCACCCCTACCCCCGCCCCTTCAAAACCCTCAGGTTGTTTTTCAGAGTCCACAGTCTCTCATGTTTCATCTCCCCTTCCAATTTCCCTCAACTCCTTTCTCCTCTCCATCCCTGATTATCTCTTTTGATCTTACAAACTAGGTTAAGTACATAAACAGTATCACTGTCATCTTTTCAAGTCTATGACTAGAGATAATTTATAATATAAAACAAGTATCAATGCATGAATGAAATTTTGTGAATTGATCAATTCTTTACTTAATAAAATAAAATTACGACTATTATACTTCAAGTTTATATGTCATTATAATAATCATTTTGAGAGAATAGATTTTCTGAAAATTAGATCAGATTCTTGACTTTTCTTTTATTAAAATATTTTATTTATTTGACAGAGAGAGCACAAGCAGAGGGAGCAGCAGGCAGAGGGAGAGGAAAGAGCGGACTCCCCACAGAGCAGGGACCCGGATGGGGAGCTTGATCCCAGGACCTTGGTATCATAACCTGGCTGGAGATAGATGCTTAACCAACTGAGGCACCCACGCACCCTCAGATTCTTTAGTATTTTAAAAATACTTACCAACCTCTTAGTCCTCATGCTTTAAGCTAAAAAACATGGGAATCTAAATTCATTAAAGAGACTACATAAGATCATAGTAGTAATTTTTTTTCTCCCCTCTAATTTGTCCCCTGTGGCTATGGGCATCAATAATGGCTATCTGAAGGAAATAGCTGTCACACATTTCTGCCCTTTTCTACCACCATCCCCAACTTAAAAAACAAAAAAAGCTGGAACATCTGGGTAGCTCAGTTAAGTGTCTGCCTTCTGTTCAGGTCATGATCCCAAGCTCCTGGGATCAAGTCTTGTATTGGGCTCCTTGCTCAGCCCGGAGGCCTACTTCTCCCTCTGCCCAGCAGCTCCCCCTGCTTGTGTGCTCTCTCTCTCTGACGAATAAATAAAATCTTTTTTAAAAAAAAAACCAAAAAACCTCCAAAAGCAAAAAAAGTTAATAAGCTAGTTAATAACCTAATAGTGGCTCAGTCGTTGGGCGTCTGCCTTCAGCTCAGGTCATAATTCCAGGGTCCTGGGATCGGGCCCTGCATCAGGCTCCCTGATCCACGGGAAGCCTGCTTCTCCCTCTCCCACTCCCCCTGCTTATATTCCTTCTCTTGCTGTCTCTCTCTCTCTGTGAAATAAATAAATAAAGTCTTTAAAAAAAATAAGCTATCTAATAATACCATTATTAAATAAAATATGATTTGTCTCAAATTCTTGAGTAGGAAGATATCCTAATTATGCCTTCATGTGTAATAACCAACAAGTATTTATTGATTACTATTGGAAGACCAACATATTGTGGATAGTTTATGTGAAACTGCCTTACATTTTTGTAAAACCCTCTAACATATCAGGAAAAACAAGAAATGTGGACCATGTAAGGAATATGGACTGAATGACAAGATGGTACACAACAAAAGTTATCTCAGCATTCAACCTTAAAATAAGTACATTCTGCCCTTATCCTTCTTGGCATTTGATAATAAATATTTGTACTTAAGATCTTGTTTTCAAGTTAGCTGCTACTTAATAAGCTAGTTATATTAAAATATTTTAATTAGGCAATGTATGGATTAGTTTTACTCTGTACAATCAGTTTCTGAAGCACATACCAGTTTAATATTTAGTGAATACCTGCTCAGCCCTTTTTGCTAATTCACGTTGTATCTTCCTCTTCTCTAACATATCCTGCTCAATTCTGCGTCTTCGTTCCTCCTCTGTCCTCTTTCTCTGTTCCTCTTGTCTTTGTTTCTCCATTTCAGCAAATCTACCTTTAACAGTTCCTAAGAACATAAGAAACATGTTCAATATTTTGCTACATTTCCCTTTTTGCAATTTCATTTACAATTTACCTTTCAAGTTTCTTACCTGTTAGCTTTGGGACATAAGCCTTTTCTACTTTCGAAGATGCCTCTTCCTCATCATCAGATGCAAGCATTTCTTTAATCTAAATGGTTAAATAAATTAATATGAACATGTCCAAAATTTAGACTAAATTATATTATATTCAGAGTTCAAAATTAACTTATACAGAAAATTATTTTAATTATAGTTAATATAAAATATGGTTAATGTGAATAATAAAGTCTAAATTAAAAAGATGAAAATGAATTCTGCACAAGAATAAAATAAAATAAAATAACCTCCTGCTTTCTCCTGTTCCATTCTCTCTCTCTAATATATTGTTCTTTTCTTCTTTGTTTTTCATCTCTAGATCTCCTTTGATTTCTTTCTTCCCTGGCTCTTTGCATGGCTTCAAACTTATCCTTTACATCACTCTTGCCAAGTTTTGGCACATAGGTTTTGGGGACAGGTTTAGATGAAGAAAGCAGAATCTTCATTAGAAGAAAAGAGGAAAAGGTTAAAAAAAATAACACAGAAAGAAATCAGGTAAAGATAGATCAGAACAAGCAACATAAGAAATACTTATTAGAACAAAATAGAAACAAGTTTGAAACATTTGTACAATCATAATTGATTACTTGCTAAAGTCTAAGTATGAAACATGAAATTAAGAAAATATGAGTAAAACCTTTATTAATATAAAGAAGTACCATTTTGTAGGTGTATTCCCCTGAAGCTGAAGGCTAGTGAAATATAAAAATTGAATACTGGATTGTAATTTAAAACAATATACTCTATTTTCTTACACCATAATTAAAGATTCAGATTTGACATCTCACCCTTAAAAGATACCAGGACTAATTTCAATAAATTAGGTGAAGGTAAAAACAAAGCAAAAGTTTAGGCTTTCAGATTTAAAGTCTAATTCATATATCAAAACTCTTGCTTGTTTCACTAAAAAATATGAATCGAACTGAAGGCAGTCCTTTATTTCCATGTGTGGCTGAGGTGTACTAGGGTCTTCACATATAAGCAGTGATTTTGAGGTTGGTACTGCTGCTGTACAGCCCATCTAGAATGTCTGTAAACCAACATTAAAAATGTGTAAAAAGGTTGTATCATTCCAAGCAGGTTGAACTCTAAGATGGCAAAAGAGCTTCCCAGGAAAGGAGGAATCTAGTAAAAGACTGGAGAAAATATTTCCCTCCACTCTAAAATCAGGAAAGCCGCTTGTTTTAATCATTTTGAAAATTAACCTGATTGCTAAAAAGTTTCAGTAAATAAAACATCAGTGCCTCAGAACACCAAACCCTTTTCTCCTAGTGATAATAATGGAAAATTACTTATTAATCTGTGGCATACCCAGCCTCTATTTTATTATTGTCTTATGCTGTCATTGGCCATGTAAGGTTTTTTTTTTAATTCATAATGTTGGGGTGTCAGCAAATGAACTCTTCTTACTACAACTCCCAGTAAGTACAGCCAAGAACCAGAAAAAAAGTGAAGAGAGGTTTTACTGAAGCTTCTGGAAAAAGTAGCTGAGAAGGAGCCTCACTTGAGAGTGAATTATTGCTTTCTCCCAAAGATAAACATCAAATCTGGTTTTGTTGGTTTTTTTTAAAGATTTAATTTATTTATTTGACAGACAGAGATCACAAGTAGGCAGAGAGGCAGGCAGAGAGGAGGGGGCAGAAGTGGGCTCCCTGCTGAGCAGAGAGCCCAATAAATCTGGTTTTTTAATACTAAAAAAATAACTTCTAAGATTTATCAAAGTATCAAAATTCTATTCACGGTGATAGCCATCACATCTACTTCACAGTCATCCACAAATTTAATAATTATGCTGCCAAGATTAGGACCCAAATGAAAATACTGGGCCCAAGAAGAGCCTACAAACTTTAGCTTTTATATTTTCTATCCTGACACTATATCACTATGAACTATGACCTTTCCACCAAGCAGTTCTATGTTTCTGCACCTCTGTAGTCAATCCTATGTTTCCTCTTTGGAGACTTACCTCAGCCTTTTGGGAAATATCATTCATGTTTGCTGAATGCAGTCTCCGGGTGTTTTTGGAGTTCTTTATGTTTTTGCACCTGAAAAAATATATTAGTATTGAGTAACAATTTTTAATGACTTAATTCTTAATATGCTATGTATATTTGTAAATAGAAACAGCATGTTAATTGCTCCTCAAAAAACACTGACACAATCCAGGCAAGTAATAAACTGGGATAACCTTCAGCTTCCTTTCCCAAGATTCAGGGTATAGAAGGGACAAGGCACATTAGGTATTAAGCGATCCTTATAGGAGCATCTGGGTGGCTCAGCTGGTAGAGTGCCCAACTCTTCATTTCAGCTCACGTCATGATCTCAGGGTCATGAGATGAAGTCCTGCGACAGGCTCCATGCTCAGCACGGAGTCTGCTTGAGTTGCTCCCTCTCTGTCCCTCCCCCTCGCTCTCTCTCTCAAATAAATAAATCTTAAAAAAAAATCCTTGTAAATTCAAAATAGCTTGTTGAATGTATCAAGTGTACTTGCAAAGAATTTGTATTCTGAAGTTACTGGGTATATTATTCTATAAATATCAACTAGGTCAAGGTAGTTGATTGTGTTATTCAGATCTTCTGTGTCTTTACTAATTTTTTTTTTTGTGGCCTAGCTCTTCTAACAGTCTTCAACTATGTGAAATTGGCTATTTCTTCCTTTGATTCCATCAAATTTTTTTCATGTAATTTCAAGCTCTTTTAAGTGGATATGCATTATGGTATCTTCTTTTTGAATTGACTCCTTCATCAATATGAAATTTTCTTTTGATCTCATTGTCTTGAACTTACTGGATATGAAAATAGCTGCACCAACTTTAAGTTTAGCCTGAATGATGTATATAATTTTCTAGCCATTTACTTCGTATTGGTCCATATAATTGGACCTTGGTGTTTTGAAAAATCAATTCTGATAATATCTTTTAATTGCAGCATTTAGTCCATTAACATTTAATGTTATTATTTATATCAGTGGGCTTTAGTCTACCATTTTACTATTTGCTTCTTGCTTGCCTTTTTTTCCTTTTTCTATTACTGTTTCCCTGCCTACTTTTGAATTGAATAATTTTTAGAATTTTATCCATTGGCTTAAAAAATTTTAAAGGCTTTACTAACTGACATACAATAAACTACTTTTAAAAAGTGCATAATTTGGGGTGCCTGGGTGGCTCAGTGGGTTGGGGCCTTTGCCTTCGGCTCAGGTCATGATCTCAGGGTCCTGGGTTCGAGTCCCGTATCGGGCTCTCTGCTCAGCGGGAAGCCTGCTTCCTCCTCTCTCTCTGCCTGCTTCTCTGTGATTTCTGCCTGTCAAATAAATAAATAAAATCTTTTAAAAAAATAAATAAAAAGTGCATAATTTGATAAGTTGATATATGTATGTACCGTGACACCATCACCATAAGAGAATATATATTTAACCACAACATTTTTCTCAGACCCCTTAACTCCCTCCTTTTCTTGCTTTTCCCACCCCCATCCCCAGACAGGTATGCTTTTGGTCACTGTAGATGAAATTTTCTATAAATGGAATCAGATAGTATGTAATCTTTTATCAGGCTTCTTTACCCAGCATAATTATTTCTGAGATTCATCCATGTTGTTATATATATCAAAGGTTCATTCCTTTTTAGTACTGAATGTTATTCCATTGTATGAATATACCACAATCTGTTGATGGATATTTGGGTTGTTTACAGTTACTATTATACATAAAACTGCTATGAATATTCATGTACAAGTCTTTGTGTGAACATACGCTTTTTTATTTCTCAAGTAAAGTATAATGGCCAGGCCTTATTGTAGATGTATGTTTAACTTCTTTGTTTTTAAAGATTTTATTTATTTGACAGAGAGAGAGACACACGGCAAGAGAGGGAACACAAGCATGGGGAGTGTGATAGGGAGACGGAGGCTTCCCGCTGAGCAGGGAGCCTGACCCTGGGCTCGATCCTAGGACTGTGAGATCATGACCTGAGTCAAAATCAAGACTGGGATGCTTAACTGAGTGAGCTACCCCGGTGTCTGATTAGTGAACATTATAATGAGCCTTGAAAAAGTTAGTGTAATTTTGACTTTGTTCTTTTTTAAATTTGTTTTTGAGTCCTTTGAATTCACATATAAATTTTAGAATCAGGTAATCAATTTCTGTAAAAATGCCTGCTGAGATTTTGATTGGGACAGCACTGAATCTGTAATGACATCTTGAGTCTTCTAAGCCATGAATTCTCCAATTTTTAACTCTATTTAACTATACAACTCTCCATTTATTTATATATTCTATAATTTTTTTCTCAGAAATGTTTTGTAGTTTCCAGGATGCAGGTCTTCCACATATTCTGTGAGATTATCTGTAAATAATTCCATATTTTTGATGCTATTATAAATGGTGTGGGTTTTTTTTAGATTTCAATCGATGATTATTTGTTGCTAGTATATAGAAATATGATTTTTTAAAGATTTATTTATTTGAGAGAGAGTGAGCAAGCATGAGTTGGGGGCTGGGTGAAGAAACAGAGGAAGAGGTAGAAGTAGACTCCCCGCTGAGCAGGGAGCCCAATGCTGGACTCGATCCCAGGACCCGGGATCATAACCTGAGCTGAAGGCAGATGCTCATCTGACTGAGCCACCCAGATGTCCCTAGAAATATATTTTTATATTCTGATCTTATATCCTGCTGCCTGGCTAAACTAACTTACTGGTTCCACCAGAGTTTTTTGGTAGATTCCACTAGATTTTCTACATAGATGATTATATTATCTATGAATGCATTTCTACTTTTTCCCTTCCCATCTGGATGTCTCTTATTTCTTTTTCTGGCCTGACTATACTGCCTATAGGACAGTCAATGCAAAGTCAAATAGAAGTGAGGGGAGCAGACATCTTTGCCTTGTTCCTGATCTTGGGAGAAACATGATTAGTCTTTCACCATTAACTATGATCTTAGCTACAGATTTTTCTTAGATGCCCTGTATGAGATTAAATTCCTTTCTATTTATATTGTGCAAGAGTAATTTCAGGAATGGATGTTGGATTTAATCTAATGCTTTTCCTGTATCTATTGAGATAATCAGATGGTTCTTATTTTTATTATAGATTAATTTATTTTTCAAACGTTAAATCTACTTTACATTCCTAGGATAAACTTTATATGGTCATGACACATTATCTTTTTAACAGAATTTTGTTAAGTTTCGTATATCGATGTTTATGGGAGATACTGGTCTGTAGTTTTCTTTTTTTGTCACATCTGCTTTTGTTAACAAAGTAATACTGCTCTCATAGAATGAGTTGGGAAGTATTTCTTCTTTAATTTTCTTTAAGACTTTCCTCGTGTACAATTGATTATCACTTTTTCCTTAAATATTTCCAAGAACATTCCAGTGAAGCCATCTGGGGCTAAAGTTTTCTCTCTGGAAGAAGACATTATGATGGAGGTGGATGGGACACAATTCCATAAAATTATCAACAAAGTCTTAACTTTTACTGTTCAGTGAGCCTGTGGGTGGTTATTACATTATTAATAATACTTTCTAATAAAAGCAGGCCACGTGTGACTGTGTGTCATTACCAAGGTTTGTGAGTAATCTGTGTGCCTGAGATAAAAATAACAAATAGCTCTTGTCCTGAGCTCTTACCTGAATCACTCTATCATATCTAGAGTTAACTATTAGAGATTTCTTCTTGTATAACTAATAAAACTTACCCTTCATTCTCCTAGCTTCTCAAACCTTAGAATGATTTCTGGCTCATTATTCTTTTAGAGCTCCTAAACTATGATAGATAGTCAAGATTTGTGAATGGTTCTTTCAAATTTGTTCAAATATATTACTTCACTATTTTCATTGCCCCCATAAATAATACAGGTGAGCCTTTAACACCTCACACTTTGATCACAATTTGATAATCACACCTAAATCCAAATTTCTATTCTGTGCTTCCCAGTTAGGAGTAGATAACATATGTGAAAAATTCTAGAACAATACCTAACATTAGTAGGTACCCATAGTTTTGATCAATTTCATTACTCATGGTCTCCCTCACTACCTTTTTTACCGTCTTCAGTAAAAACCTACATTTCCCTGCCGGTGAGCATATATTAATATATTATTTGTATAATCTAAAAGAGTAATACCAAAGGACAAGAGGAAATTTTGAGCAATCTCACATAGGATTATAGGGATTGATAAATTTAGCTGGATGAACTGGCCAGAGGGAAATTTAGGGAACATTTTTTGTCTGTGTGTGTGGTGAAATGAAAGAAAATTGTGTGGTTTGCTGATGGTGAAAAATTAGCCCATCAAAAATAGTCCTGGAGAATAAATGAATCAGCTACCTTCATTTAATTTTTTAAAAAAATCTTCAAATTATATCTTGACTTATTTACAGATTCAGAATAAAATAAGCTTAATTTTTAAAATCAGTATGAGTAAAACCAGTCAAAAGTCTTTAAATATCATTTCAGTATTCTGAGCTCTGAAAGTCTGCGAAAATTTGAATAGTACTAACTTTAACTTTTTTTTAAGACTTTATTTACTTATTTGAGAGAGAGAGAATGGGAGAGAGCATGAGAGAGGTCAGCTAGAGAAGCAGACTCCCTGCCGAGCAGGGAGCCCGATGCGGGACTCGATCCTGGGACTCCAGGATCATGACCTGAGCTGAAGGCAATCGCTTAACCAACTGAGCCACCCAGGTGCCCCTAAATTTAACTTTTTAAAATAAAATATAAGTGATCCTTTGCAGAGTTTGCTCTGTTCTGCATTTTGATGATAAAAAACTTGTAGCAAAGTAAGTTTACTGTTTTTTTGTCTTACAGACCTGTCTTTTTTTTTAAAGATTTATTTATTTGACAGAGAGAGAGCAGCAGAGGGAGAGGGAGAAGCAGACTCCCCACTGAGCAGGGAGCCCAATGTGGGCCTCGATCCCAGGACACCGGGATCATGACCTGAGCAACAGGCAGACGCTCAACTGACTGAGCCACCCAGACATCCCCAGACTTGTCTTTTAAGGCATAGATTACAAGCCAGTAGGGTTCCTATCTCTCAAATAGTTTCATGTTAGAGAAAAAATTTTCAAAAACAAGCAGGCAAATATCTATAGGATTCCTTTACATTGTTTTATTATCTTCAAAGATTTTATTTAGAGGGAGAGGGGGAAGCAGACTCCACACTAAGCGCAGAGTCCAAAACAGGGCTTGATCTCACAACCCTGAGATCACCACCTGAGCCGAAATCAAGAGTCAGAGGCTCAACCGATGGAGCCATCCAGGCACCCCAGGATTCCTTTAAAATTTTTTAAAAGGTGTGACTCTGCCTGGTAGAAAGAGCATTATATTCCAATTGCTAACCCTGTTATCTTCCTGTGCTAAAGTTAAAGGTATGAATTTGACTATGTTTGGATCAGTAACTTTACAAGAAAGAATTCTGTTCCACAGTCCATGGTTGTATTGTCTTATCGAAACTGACTATCTCACTAATAAATCCTTTGATCACATATGAATAAAATGTATTAATAATCCAAGCTAACATTTTATGGAGACTTTACTGTATGCCAGGGAACATGCCAAGTGTTTAACAAGCATTATTTCATCCACTCCCCTCAATAATCCTTCCAGGAAAAGACTCTCAAAATTTCCAAGCCCAGTAATTTAAAATTCTTAAAATATCAAGACAAGAATAATATCTTTGAGTTTATCGATAGGTTTGAAGCCTGTAAACTGTTAGAGATGGGACACTGAGTCTTAGAAAGTTAAGTAACTTGCTCAGGACCACACAAGTAACGAGTGGTGGACACAGGATACAACAGGCTGTCTGACTACAG
The DNA here is from genome assembly GCA_004024625.1 of Mellivora capensis. Taxonomy (NCBI): domain Eukaryota; kingdom Metazoa; phylum Chordata; class Mammalia; order Carnivora; family Mustelidae; genus Mellivora; species Mellivora capensis. The sequence continues at coordinate 42,676 of PISX010002353.1, read as the reverse complement.
AGTCTGCAGTCTTTTTTTTTTAATTAAAGATTTTATTTATTTGACAAGAAATCACAAGTAGGCAGAGAGGCAGGCAGAAAGAGCGGAAAAGACAGAGAGAGAGGAGGAAGCAGGCTCCCTGCTGAGCAGAAAGCTAGATGCGGGGCTCAATCCGAGGACCCTGAGATCATGACCTGAGCTAAAGACAGAGGCTCAACACACTAAGACACCCAGGCGCCCCCAGACTCTACAGTCTTACCCACTGTATTATGCTGATGCCAAAAAAAAAAGAAAGAAAGAAAGAAAAATAAAACAGTACAACTGGTGGGTCTGGTGAAGGGAGGGGGATACTAGCCAGCTGAGAAGGTTTAACCTACTAATGTAGTCAAATTATTTGAGAACCATAATTCTGAGCAGTAGAAATATACTGGAAGCTCAGAAGACATGACTGATAGTATTCTCTACATTTAATGAATTTGTAGTCTTGAGTTGGCAACTGGCAGTAGAACATGGTGCTGTTATTTTGCCCCATGAGAGCACAATTTTTATTTAAGCACATTTATTTCATTTTAAGTTGATCTGTGCTAGCAGCTATTCTCTTAGAATTACTTGGAGTTGAGGAAATCCCACAGTTAGGTTATTAAATGATTCTCAAGTACTGAATGAAAAGCAGTTAACTCAGGGACGCCTGGGTGGCTCAGTTGGTTGGACGACTGCCTTTGGCTCAGGTCATGATCCTGGAGTCCCGGGATCGAGTCCCGCATCGGGCTCCCAGCTCCACAGCATGCTCTTTCTCACTGCCTCTCTCTCAAATAAATAAACAAAATCTTTAAAAAAAAAAAGAAAGAAAGAAAAGCAGTTAACTCAGCTGGTTGTGGTTTAGAATACATTTAGTGAATTCATTCACATATGATAAAGTCAGGTACTATTTTCTCTGATTTTAAAAGTACCCAAGTCAGCAACATGCAAGTTAGCACTCTTATTGTTGTAATTAATGATAGTGAAAAATCAAGTAACAATATTCACATGAATGTCATTCTCTTAAGGAATGAACTCTTATCATTCTACTAAATTGCCTCTGAATTTATCTAGCAGGACATTACTTAAAAGTATACTCCTATAGTTACCAAATTCACTTTTAATTGTATGGCAGTGAGGATTTTGATTTTATGAGGGATTTTTAAAGTACATGTGATTCCAACAAAGTCATGACATAGACTGAAATGTTCAAAAATTATGTGAGTGTCACACATGTTAGTGAATCTCAACACTGAACCATAAATTCTTCAAGGAAGTTCCTGTGGAAGGAAGTCCAATAGTACTGAAACTTAGTCGAGGAATGGACCATTAAGCTGAAAGTTTTCCATTTCCTTTAAATCCTCAAGTTTCTGTATGCTACCACCCTCTCCATCCTCACTCCACAATGTCCTAAATACTCTGGCCCTTCCTCCCAGAAGGGCACAGTGACCTCAACTCTGCCCAAACTGCCTCCCTCTCATCTATCAGCCAACTTGGGACCAACTTGGAGTAAATAATAGCTGCCTAATATGTAAATGATCACAATTTTTTGTGATACAAAGTGTATGAGGATACAAAAATTCCAGATCATTAATATACAGCAATCTGTTGCATTTCTATGCACTAATAAAAAAGTAGCAGAAAGAGAAATTAAGAAAACAATCTCATTTACAAATGCACTAAAAAGAATAAAATACCTGGGAATAAATTTAATCCAGGAAGTTAATTTTTGTGTATGCTGAAAACTGTAAGAATTTGACGAAAGAAATTGAGGACAACACAAACAAATGGAAAGATATAATGCCCATGGATTGGAAGAATTAATATCATTAAAACATCCAAAACATACACAAAGCAATCTATAGATTCAATGCAATCTGTATCAAGATACTAATAGCATTTTTCATAGAACTAGGACAAATAATTCTAAAATTTATCTGGATTCACAAAAGACTTCAAATAGCTAAAGCAATCTTGAGAAAGAAGAACAAAACTGGAGGTATCACAATCCCAGATTTCAAAACATATTACCAAGCTGTAGAAATCTAAATAGTATGATACTGGCACAAAAAGACACACGTAGATCAATAAAACAGAACAGGATAGAGACCACAGAAATAAATCCACTCCTACATGGTCAATTAATTTACAACAAAGGAAGCAGGATCATACAAGAGGGAAAATAAATGGTGATGAGAAAACTGGACAGCTACATGCAAAAGAACGAAACTTCTCTTTCTTACACCACACACAAAAATAAACTCAAAATGGATTAAAGACCTAAATGTGAGACCTGAAACCATAAAATGCATGGAAGAAAACAAAAGCAGTGATCTCTTGGAAATTGCCCCTAGCAACATATTTATGGGTAGGTCTCCTCAAGCAAGGGAAACTAAGCAAAAATAAGCTCTTGGGACTACACCAAAACAACGAAGGAAACAGCAAAGGAAACCATCAACCATCAAAAAGGCAACTCGCTGAATGGGAGAAGATATTTGCAAATGACATATGCAATAAGGGGTTAATATTCAAAATATATAAAGAAGTTATACAATTCAACATCAAAAAAAACAATCTAATTAAAAGATGGGCAGAGGACCCAAACAGACATTTTTTCAAAGATGTACAGAGGGTCAGCAGACATAGGAAAAGATGCTCAACATCACTAATCATCATGGAATGCAAATCAAAACCCCAGTGAGCTATAACCTCACACCTGTCAAAATGACTAAGTATCAAAAAGATAAGAAATAAGTGTTGGTGAGAATATGGAGAAGACGTAACCTGAATGCACTGTTGGTGGGAATGCAAACCAGCGCCACCACTGTGAAAGATGGCATGGAGATTCCAGTGTTTGTCATTCTAATCGTCATATCTAATTCAGAAAGATAAATGCACCCCTATGTTTATTGCAGCATTATTTACAATACCCAAGATATGGAAGCAACCCAAGTGTCCATCAGTGTGTGGATGGATAAAGAAAATGTGAAGATACACACACACATACAGAGAGAGAGGGGAATATTACTCAGGCATGAAAAGGAATGAAATCTTACCATTTGTGACAACACAGATGGGTTTACAGGGCATTATGCTAAGTGAAATAAATCAGAGAAAGACAAATACCATATGATTTCACTTATATATGTGGACTCTAAAAAAAAATGAATAAAGAAACAAACCCAGTAAACTCTTAAAAACAGAGAATAAACCAGTAGTTGCCAGGGAAGGGGAGGCATGTAGAGGGATGGGCCCCATATATAAAAAGAATTAAGAAGTACAAACTCCAGTTATAAAATAAATAAGTCATAGGAATGAAAAGCACTGTACAGGGAACACAGTAAATAAGGTGACAAATGGTTGAGTACCCCCATATGGTGGTACTGAATAATGAATAGAATTGTTGAATAAATATGTTGTACACCTGAAACTAATATAAAACACTGTTAACAACACTTCAGGTTTTAAAATTGCATATTCAGGTTCAATCTTGTCCTAATTTTTCATAAACCTCCTCTCATATAAAAATATTTAAACCAATGTATTTTTAAATTTGGTAAAAGGTTAATAAACATATTTTGAAGTCTTCCAAAGTATTCAACTAGAGCTTTTGTTGCTTAAGGACCTTTGTAGCAAAATGTTCAAAATTATATCCTGATGACAATGTCTCAGTAAACTGCTGATTTTCCAGTCACATTAGGAACACCGTGATGGTGGAGGAAGCACTGGAGTTAGACCCAGAAAACTTGTATTAGGGATTCTGTTTGGGCTCCTTATTAGATGCCTGGTCTTGGACAAGCCAGTTTACTTCTTTTTTTTTTAAGATTTTATTTATTTATTTGACAGACAGAGATTACAAGTAGGCAGAGAGGCAGGCAGAGAGGGGTAGGGGGTGGGGGGGGAAGCAGACTCCCTGCTGAGCAGAGAGCCCGATGCCGGGCTTGATCCCAGGACCCTGGGATCATGACCTGAGCCAAAGGCAGAGGCTTTAACCCACTGAGCCACCCAGGCGCCCCAAGCCAGTTTACTTCTGTGAACTTCAGTTTCATATAAAAAATGGGCACAACAATACCTTTCTCATTACACTGCCCAATAAAATGGACAGTTCCCTCCTTCAGAATGTCAAGCCTGCATCTGACATTCTCAGGCACTCCTCCTCCACTGGGAAATCCTCCTCCCTTGGCACATGACACTGCTCTCTCCCTGTTCCTCCGTGTCTCTGACCATTCCTTCTGTCTCCTCCAAGGGCTGCTCTGCCTCTCTCCACTTCTTCGATGTTGTCTGCCCACATGTTCCAGTCTTTGCCCTTTTCTTCTCACTCTACACTTTTTATTCAGTGATGTAATACATTTTGGTAGTTTTCATTGCCTTGGTAGCCACAACTCTGTCCACACCTTCCTCTCATGCTATCATCCACAAGGAAAAATTGGCACACCTCCAGCCTTTGCACAGCTAGCTCCCTCAGCTTAAAGTTCTTCACTAACTTCTCCTCATCTTTTAGGTTTTCGATAGTCATTTTTCTCCAGCAAGTCTTCCTTGACCCCACAAGACTGGACTATGTGCTTCCCTGTGTGTGTTTCCATGGTACCCTCATGCTTACCCTGACTTGAGCATTTACCATAATGTATGGTAATGAACCACTTTCCTGACTACCTCTCTACCAGAGTGTGAGCTCTTTGTGAGTACAGACTGTAGTTTATGCACTACTGTGTCCACAGCCTGTGGCATGTGCCTGGCATACAGAAGACATACATAATAATTGTTTACTGCATAAGTAAATCCTGCCAACTTCAAGGTGAAGTACTTTGTAAACAGTTAAAGCTTTTGGGATATAATTTATTACTATCATTATGATTTTCATCATGCAGGAATACAATATAAATAGAACAAACCATTTATTACACAAATATTTATTAAGCATCTGCTATGTGCCAGGCACTCTGCTGAGCATTGAGAAATACAGTTCAATGAACAGACAGACACTCTCCCTAGTCTCATATGCTGTTAACAGTCCCTTGGCCCAAACTCTCAACAAAAGCCTTGGAACAGAATTTTTAATGGTCCAGTCTGTTTTACTATCTACAGGCAAGGTAGGGTTCTTTAAAAAAAAAAAAAGATGGGGCACCTGGGTGGCTCAGTTGTTAGGTGTCTGCCTTTGGCTCAGGTCATGATCCCACAGTCCTGGGATCGAGCCCCGCATCGGGCTCCCTGCTCTGTGGGAGGTCTGCTTCTCCATCTCTCACTCCCCCTGCCTGTGTTCCCTTTCTCACTGTGTCTCTCTCTGTCAAATAAATAAATAAAATCCTCAGTAAATAAATACCCAAAAATGAATTATTTATTTACTTGAGGGAGATATAGATGGGCAGAGGGAGATCAAGAAAGACAGAGAGAGAGAGAGAATCTCAAGCAGACTCGTTACTGAGTGCAGAGCCTGATGTGGGGCTCAATCTTACGACCCTGAGATCATGGCCTGAGCCGGAATCAAGAGTTGGACGCTTAATAGACTGAGCCACACAGGCGCCCCAACAGGGGTAAAATTCTAACATCAACCATCTCTGATAAAAATTGAAAAGCAACATGCACCGTACCTCCCCCTTCCAGTTAGATCCCCAAAATAATGACCTCCATTCTCAGACTACTGTTTGCACTTCTCTTACATCCTCCCAGATTTTCACCTGTCCATCTGGTAGACTTTATGCTCCTTTCCCAGATTATAGCAGATTGGCTCTTCTCCAGTGCCTGTCTCAATGCCCATTAAATAATAAGTTATAATTAAAAATAAAACCCAAAAGCTATCATGGAAAGAGTTTTAATATCCATGTAGTAATCATCAAAACTGAATAGTCTAACAGATCCCATTGCTTTGACCCAACTTTTATTTCCTTAATGAACTAACTGTACTTGTGTTAAAATCTGCTATTAGACAGTTACAGAAGATTTTCAATCTAATCTTTTGGGCGCATATTCTCAAAATCCAAATATCCATTCAGTCTTAGACTAATTTTATCATTGCCTCCCACTTTCATGCTTTTTTATATGCTACTAGTCAACATTTCATCTGCTAGTCTACAAATGTGGAATTTGCCCATTTAGAGCAGAGACCCCACGCCCTCCTTTAATTTCATATAAACAAAGTTACCAAATATACTCATATATTTAGTATTCACACATATTACTGTCATTTTGATTCATAAAGTTACAAGAGGAGAAGCTATTAAAATTCAAAGTATCCATTTTAACAGTTTTCTCTTCTTCAGAATCCTAATAAACATTTTCAAATTATCAAGTCTTATCCATAGGTCCCAGAATCCCAAGTGTGATAAGTACATAAAGTTATTTCAGTTTCCAGAGTGAAACTGTTTTAATGCAGTTTCTTCAAAGTTAAGAAACCGTTCAAAGTTAAGAAACTGGTTACATATTACCAGAAAAATGATTTTAAGTACACATGATTAGTAAAATGAGGTTCAAAAAGTTTTCAGAGTAACTTGTAGCCATGATTCCTTTGATTTCTAGTACGGTAACAAGTCACCGTCTTTCTGTCTTCATCAGGCTTACCTACTCAACCACATCCCCTACACCTCTGTGGTCCTTAACTCTGGCCCATCGCTCCAGCTCTGAGGGCATTAACTGCATGGGGCAGCTCGGATCACAATGAAGATTCTCACCTGGGCTTGTTAAGCCTTCTGCACACTCCCTCAGATATGGTTTCCCTTCTCATTCCTTCAACCTCTCACCTAACATACACATACACATTCAATACCTCATTTCCACCTCCAAGAGGATTCTTTTCTTTTTTCCTAAGTTTTTATTTATTTAAGTAATCTCTACACCCACTGTGGGGCTCAAACTCCTGACCTCAGGATCAAGAGTCTGAAAAACAACCTAAGGGGTTTTGAAGGTTGGGGGAGCCAGGTGGAGGGTATTATGGAGGGAACGCATTGTATGGACTACTGGGTGTGGTGCAAAAACTATGAATTCTGTTACACTGAAAAGAAATTAAAAAAAAAAAAAAAGAGTCCCATGCTCCTCCATCAGAGCCAGCCAGATGCACCATTCCAAGACAATTCTTAAGCCACTTTTTTACCAGTTAAGTATTTTCCCAAACTAATTACAGTAGAAATTGCGATTTTTTTCTCCCAGTAAAACCTAAGCACGAATGTTTTCTCTCCTTCGGTCTCTTGAAACCTCTAAATGTGCTTAGGCTTCTAGGTATACCCGGCATAAACTTCAAAATTTTTTATATGGTTAAATATCCCAGACCTATCAGTCTAATCTATCTTCCTTACCTTTTTATTAAGGAAATTTCAGACATGTACAAAATTAGACTAATATAACATACCCTCACATACCCATCAAGAAACTTCAACGATCACTCACTTTCTCCATCATCTTCAACAATACGAAGTCTGCTTCATTTACTTTGTACGTCTCGTGCAGCACAACACGTAAGTATGTCCTAGGGGTTTTATTTTTATTTTTTTATTTTAAATTTTAAAATTTTATTTATTTATTTGACAGAGAGAGATCACAGATAGGCAGAGAGGCAGGCAGAGAGGGAGAGGGAAGCAGGCTCCCTTCTGAGCAGAGAGCCCAATGCGGGACTCAATTCCAGGACCCTGAAATCAGGACATGAGCCGAAGGCAGAGGCTTAACCCACTGAGCAACCCAGGCGTCTCTCTTTTTATTTTTTTTAAGGAGCGGTGGGAGAGGGAGAGAGGGAGAGAGAATGTCAAGCAGGATTCACACCCAGCACAGAGCTCGGTCTCCTGACACTGAGATCATGACCTGAGCTGCAGTCAAGAGTCAGATGCTTATCTGACTGAGCCACCCAGTCACCCCTAAGATATCTTTTTCTTTTCAAGATTTTATTTATTTATTTGACAGAGAGAGAGAGAGAGAGAGAGAGATCACAGGTAGGCAGAGAGGCAGGCAGAGAGAGAGGGGCTCGATCCCAGGACCCTGAGATCATGACCTGAACTGAAGGCAGAGGCTTAACCCACTGAGCCACCCAGGCATCCCTAAGATATCTTTTTATGGAGCTCATAGTCTATATGGGATAACAGATAATTACCAATATAATAAAGCTAACATTTTTAGTTAAAAATGATTCATTTAAATAATGATTCATTTAAATAACTTCTGAAAGTGTGAACAAATATAAAAATAAGTTCTCTGATGTTTTTAAAAAAATGCCTCCAGTAGATGAAAGGCTATGATTTAGAGGAGTGGTTCTCAAACTTTTTGAGTTCAGGGATTAATGTCTGTGCCATATAGAGAAGCCTTAGAGAACTTTTGTATAGATTGTATCTACAGATATTTAATGTTTTATAAATTAAAAGATTCTTCCCACTCTTCTTCTTTATTCAGTAAAGAGACCCCATGTCTTCCCTGAAACATACTGCAGCTTTAAAAAAAATCCTTACATTAAAAAAAATTCTCACATTTTATTTACATTGGAACCTAATCTTATTAATGACTTCATCAAATAGTTACTTACAATTTTTTTTGAGTGGTTACTTTAAAGTCTTCCCAAGAGAGTCATTTAAAATAATAACAAACCCGTTATATATCAACACAAATATTTTGTGAAAAATAACTTTTTCAAAATAAATATAGTAAAAGTAACATTGTTTTATATTTTTGCACATCTCTTTAATTCTGGCTTAATAAGAGACAGATACATTCTCATACCTGCTTCTGCATTCAAACTATTGTGATATGTTGTTCTAAGTATTTAAAGATATGGCCTCATACAGACATGTAATTGGAAAAGGAAGGGCTTCAGGGGCTCCTAAAGGCTCCTGGGGACTCCCAGTTATTCTAAAACCACATTCTGAGATTGGCTGAATTAAAGGAAAGAACGTTCGTCAGTTCTCAATTCACAAAGCAGTTGGACTGAGCACTCCCATCACTGTTTTAGAATGCTAAATGAAGTTATCTTAATAACTTCATTCCTATACTCAGTAACCTGAATGTCAAAGGATTTTATATGGGGAATCTCACAGCCTTTTTCTTAACCTAGTATTAAGTGGCTTTTCTTCCACCGGCACAGGCAGTTGCAATGCCCTTGGCCACCTTCAGGGGGCAGCAGCAACACAACAATCTAGCCCCTCTGCACTGTTTCAGTGTTCAAGATCACAGGCACAGATGAATTGTTATGAAGAATGAGTACAGAGAAAACACTAAAAGATAAGGCTAAACATGTAGGTCATCAGCTAGAGCTTGGTCATAATAAAGAAGGCTGGGATGATGACGGAATTTAATGATTCTGTTCTAACATATTAATCATTCATGTCAAATGAAGACAACTAAGTACACATCATAGGTTTCAGAGACTGTATTGTAATATTACTACAGACTATAGCCTATTAAACGATTTATCAGAAAGGCTCCATTTCTTTTCAATTTTGACATATTTGGTTTGTATTTACAATACAGTATTTTTATGAGAAGGAGAATGTACTTTGTACCAGACATTATGTGTGGCAATAGGATACATAATGTATGAAAAAGCCTTTGAAGTCACGTACCTTTGTTCGGTGAAATAGATGGGACCAGAAATAATTATAACACAAAGTATGAAGTACTATAATAGCAGTATATATATACAGGGCTATAGAAACATGGAAAAGTTGTGGAAAAGACAACAGTGGGGTGAAGGAGGGGGCTGGACTTAAGGAAAGTTACACAGAGATGGCGACATTTGATTTAGACCTTGAAAGACAAACAGATTTAAGATAAATAGGATTCCACACATTCAGACAAAAGAACCAACGTGAACAAAAACACCAATGCCTGATGACCCATTACAAATTTGGGGAGCTGTAAGTTATCCAGCAAATCCATGTGAAACTGGAAAGGTTGGGCACATACTGGGAAGATTCCTACATATAAGAAAGCTTAGACTTGATCTAAACTAGGCAGTGAGGATCCAAAAGAGGAATTTTTAAAGCAAGAATGTGGATCAGGGACACCTGGGTAGCTCAGTCGTTAAGCATCTGCCTTCAGCTCAGGTCATGGTCCCAGGGTACTGGGATTGAGCCCCACATGGGGCTCCCCGCTCAGCAAGAAGCCTGCTTCTCCCTCCCCCACTCCCCCTGCTTGTGTTCCTGCTCTTGCTCTCTGTCAAATAAATAAATAAAATCTTAAAAAAAAAAAAAGAATGTGAATCAGATATGTATTCTAGAAAGAAAAACCCCTCTGACAGCCATGCAAAAAAAATTGGAGTAAATGGGGGAAGGCTACAGGGAAGAGGACAAGCACAGTGCTCTTGGCGAGACAAGAGCCTGAATTAAGACAGTGGCATTATGAATGAAAGGTTGAAAGAGACGTTTCAGAAGTGGAATTGACAGGACACGGTGGCCCATTCATCCACTTATTCAACCAGGGTTTATCAAGCTCCTACTATAGGCCCAGGCACTATTCTAGGCTATGGAAGGATGAGAGTGAACCAACACACTAAGTCCCTGAATCCAGGGAATTTACCTTGTAGCCAAGGTACTACTGCAAGAACTTTGGCCAGTTAGATCCGGAGAGGGAGAGGAGAGAAGACGAACAGTGTGAAGAATTAACTCTACGTTTCTGGCTTGAGCAAATGAGTAGACAGAGTTACCATTAATTGAGATTAAATTTGAAAATATGTTTGAAGAAAATGAGTAGAGTTTTGAACAGGTTTTACTACCTTTCAGAATTACATTTGGGGTCTGTTTACACATGGATTAAGAATCATGGATTTTGGGGCGCCTGGGTGGCTCAGTCAGTTCAGTGTCTGCCTTTGGCTCAGGTCATGATCCCAGGGTCCTGGAATTGAGCCCTCATTAGGCTCCCTGCTCTGCGGGAAACCTGATTCTCCCTCTCTTTTTCCCCTTGCTAGTGCTCTTAAATATTTTTTAAAAATCATGAATTTTTAGAGCTCATTATTTAAGGACCTTAAAGATCACTTAGTCCAAGGTGCTTGGATGGCTCAGTCGGTTAAGCATCGGACTCTTGGTTTTTGGCTCAGGTCGTGATCTCATGGGTCTTGGGACTGAGCCCGGTGTAAGATTCTTGCCCTCTGCCCCTCCCCCCACTCGCACACATGGGCCCATGCGCACACACACTCTCTCAAATAAATCTTAAAAAACAAACAAACAAAAATATCACTTAGTCCAACCCCTTCATTTACCACATGAAAAAATAGCCACAAAGAGATTCAGTGACTTATCCAGGTTGCAAAGCTGTTCAGTCACAGAACAAGGAACTAGACTCCAGGTTTCCTGACTGTTACTCAACTACTCACTTCACCATATCATTCTCCATTTTTACCTAATTTAAGTACATGAAACGTATATATAACATGCTCAATGGTAATATTAATATTGGTATCAACAGGCATAGCAATTAGTGAGATAAGATTCAAGAAGCTTTTGAAGATGACTTCATAGCCTGATAAAATGTGTTCAAGAATAGAGTATAATTTTGGGCTGTTACAATTTCCAGGCTGGATATTAAGGTGTGAAGCTCAAGCTGTGAGACAATATGTAAGTCTTATAGTAGAATGTAATATTAAGCACAATGGATCTAAAAATATGCATGTATTTCGGTTCTAGAATCTCATTGGATCTATGTTTGACTTCTGTATTTTCTAAATTTAATTAATTTTCCTTTTTAGACATGCAATTAAAATATTCCAAGATAGCAAATAATCCAGCAATCAAGAAAAGAATTTTAAATCATAGCTATCATTTATAACTGTTTCATTGTGTTAATGTGTTATCTCAAGGAACAGAATCGTCAAGACGGACAGCTTTAAATCTGCATTTCATTAAATTCAAGAAATTCGAATTCTTAGTCTCAACTTTTAAGAAGATTTTATTTTTTAAGATTTTATTTATTTGAGAGAGAGAGAGTGCCCAAGAGAGCATGAACAAGGGGAGGGGGAGATGGAGAAGCAGACTCCCTGCTGAGCAGGGCTTGACATGGGGCTCAATCTCAGGACTTTGGGATCATGACCTGAGCTAAAGGTAGACGCTTAACTGACTGAGCCACCCAGGCATTCCTTTAAGATTTTAGAACACTTGGGGCATCTGGGTGATTCAGTCGTTTGGGCATCAGCCTTTGGCTCAGGACTTAATCCCAGGGTCCTGGGATCATGTCCCACATTGGGGGTCCCTGCTCAGGGGGGAGCCTGCTTCTTCCTCTCCCTCTCCTCTGCCTGCTTGTGCTCTCTAGCTCTCTGCCATATAAATAAATAAAGTCTTAAAAAAAAAAAGATTTTAGAACACTTAACTGTATACTACAAATAAATGTTAAAATCTACCTCTTTACAGTCTTTGAACAAATATTGTTTTGAGCTTTATAAAATGTGAGCCCAAATTTTTATCATTTTTCACTATGGCAGAAATATACGCTTAAATGCAATGTAACTTTATTACATTTAGTTAATGAACATTATAACCTTATACTTTAAAAATATGAGGCACCTGGATGGCTCAGTTGGGTAAGCATCTGCCTTTGGCTCAGGTCATGATTCCAGGGTCCTAGGATCGAGCCCCACATCAGGCTCCCCACTCTTTGGGGAGTCTGCTTCTCCCTCTACCCTTTCTCCCCCTGTTTGTGCTCTCTGTCAAATAAACAAATAAAATTTAATAAGCTAAATCAAAATATAAAGCCAATCATAAACCCTGTCATAATTCAAAAATATTTTATCTATTTCAAATAATGAGATTTTTTTTCCTTCTACCAATAAACAATTCCTCACTGATAACCAAGAATCTTATTTTCAACCTTTGATATTCTTCTGTATTAATAATGTATAACACTTTGCTCTCATATGACCGTATGTGATAGTTTTCAAAGAGCATTCACCATATTATACGTCCCTTAAAAGAATGCTGCTCTACTCTGTTTTTTATCCTCAGTGTCTCACACGACAACTAGAACACGGTATAAACTCAATTCATACTGGCGTGAGTGGATGAATGACAAAGAGATAAGAGAAAAACTGCCTGATCCAAAGCCAGCCCAAGTCAAACTTCAGAGCAGCATCTCCAAAAAGAGGGCTGCTGAGGAGGGTGCATCCCTGAGTGACTAGAAAATAAAATTAAATGGGTTTACGTTAAACTGTGGAAAACCAGAAGCTGGTTTCCCAAGCACAAGAACGTGGTAATCTCTGGAGGAGCCTGGGCCGCCTGACCCTCTGGCCAGGTGCAAGATGATGGCCTTTCAAGGAAGGACACAGCTGGGAAGGGACAGACCCAGACATCGGGCTCCAAACAAAGGGAGGGTGGAGAGGCAGAAGAGGAACAGCAGTTAACTCCTCTTTATGGTCAATCTCTAGAAGGTTTAAAAACAAAACAAAACTCTCCTGAATACTTCTAGGGTGGAGAGAGAGGAGGAGTATTTTAAGAGTTCCAGGAAAGATTTCTTTCCCGGAAATACCTACCCTGTGCTTTCTGCAATCCCAGCAGTTAAAATGTTTTAGTTAGTTACACATGGTCCCTTCTAGCTCCAACTTAACACGGGCAGTTAGTGCCAATGAATGCTAACTTCTCATTCCCATGATCCTATCGTTTGCGAGAAGGATTGTTAACCCAAATACATCTACAGCATTTCAAGTCCAGGTTCCTAATGCCGGGTCCAGACTTCCCATCCTATCACGGCTTCAGACCTGCCTCACACTTCCATCGGGGCTACTGCATACTCAAGAGTTTAGGGTCAGGCAATGTAACTGTAAGATAACGTAGGGTAGTGTCACCAACCGGCAACGTGAGTGAGTGACGGCTGGCTGCAAGGTAACGGGGAACAGTGGAGACGGTGTTAGAAGGGGTATGTGTGCTCTGAGGGGCGACAACTACTTCGTCCCAGGGTACTGCTGCTATGCAGAAATGACCCAGTTTTTCAGGAGAGGCTGGAAATCCTTATTTTATCATAAAATGTACCAATTTGTAACCAGGCTTGTGGCTGCAGGTGGCTTTCTGGCTGCCAATTTGTGGCCCCTGATCGAAAGGAACAGGCTGCACTGAGAAAATGGAGAGACAAAGGGAGGCCTAGTTTGGCCTGAATGGAGGAGGCACAGGCAAAGGGGAGGAAAGGACAGGAACGAGGCACAGAGAGAAAGGTGAAGTTTCACCAACCTCAAAACGTGGCCCAGGGAGCCCCAATCTGTCTTCTAATCTGATAGCAAAAAGGAGCTGACAAGAAGGAAAAAAACAAAAGGAGGCATGGGGAGAAAAAGAAGAGGTACTGAACACTTACTGGATGGCAGAGACTGCACTGGGGGTGTGCACACACGGCTTCCCGGAGAAACAGCAACACGAGAAAAAAGTCCTGTGCACGGGGACAAGGAGAAACGTATCAAAACATTAACAGTACATGTGTCCCGTTTTGAAAGTCCCCTTTTCCATTCTTGATCATTTTTAGCCATAAATATAATATGGTTATATTAACTTCAGAACAAACAAACGAACAAAAAACCCCCACATTTTACTAGAAGTTAAGTAAGTTGGATTTCAGGGTAAAAATCCACTCGTCTTAGAGAGTAGAAACTAAGTCCAGCCTAACAAGCATGGAATGTTTAAACAGAAAGAGAAAATATAACAATTCCAAGTGTATGTAAACAAGAAGTGTGATTGTGATTTTCAATTACAAAACAAGAAGAGAGCATGAAAGAAACTACACAGGTGACACAGAGCACACACTGATTAAAGAACAGAAATAGGTGAAGTTATTAAGAATGTTGTAGGTCAGGGCCCCTGGGTGGCTCAGTGGGTTAAGCCTCTGCCTTCAGCTCGGGTCATGGTCTCAGGGTCCTGGGATCCAGCCCCGTGTCAGGCTCTCTGCTCAGCAGGGAGCCTGCTTCCCCACCCCCATCTCTGCCTGCCTCACTGCCTACTTGTGAACTCTCTGTTAAATAAAAAAATATTAAAAAAAGATGTTGTAGGTCATTTTCCCTCTAAATTATAAAGTAGACTACCAAGTTATTTTTTGTGTGTATATGGCCTACATACTATAAAATGTACTGAGTCCTCTCTTCCATAAAAAACTTAGACATCTCCCTGTCTACTTTTCTGCATTTATTGCACTGTTTTCTTTCTTATAGTCATGTGTTTTTACTTAAACAAAACCTTTATTTGTCTTTATGGTGTTTTAAAAATAATAGGATTTGGGGGTTTTTTTCCCCTAAGTGAAGTATGTAATTTTAGGTCACTTTGGTTCTAAGCAATCTAAGTCCCCAATTAATCTCTTCCAAATATACATACTCAGTTTTCATTCTGTTCACAAATGAAACCCTAACCTAAATACTTTAAGTGTAATTTCAAGGGAAAAATACCGTTCAAAAGCCTAGATAAGGCATCCTTTTGTTAATGCTAAATATAGCCATCTCAAGATGACATACATTTTGACAATGATCAGTCTTACATATCAAATTTTCAAAAATAGCACAGATTCCATTGAAGGTGAGCAAGAAAAATTGCTATTCACTACAGTTCCACCTGAAATGGTTTTAGAAATGTGAATCTTCCATTAAAACAATTACACCAATACTGTATTGAGGGAAATTGGATTTAAAAGAATTTTGTTGTGGGTTTTGTTCAGGGCTCCTTAAGGAAGTTGTTGCAGATAAAATACACGATGCCCCACATTTTTATTTAAGTTATTCCAGTCAAAATATAAAAGAGTTTCAAAAATAGGGGGCTAATACCTATAAGTATGAATCTTAACTAATTATATTAATAATCAAATTTCATTTATATTAAACACATCTCCCCAGAAAACTGTCGCTCAATTTGATGATGCATTTTTCCACTTTTGCACACCTCAAAGTCAAAAGAATTTCATAGACTTCTGTGTCGTCCGAGTTTTCTGATGGCAGTTATTTAAGCTGTACAAGGACTGGAGGAGGGGAATAACGAGGTTCACTTAATGACCTGTGACTAAGATGGTATAAATACTCAGGTTTACTTAATGGCACTGCCCAACACATAGCTATGTTGTGACTCGCGGGCCAATGGGTCCGTTACATGAATTCATTAACAAAACTGAGCTAATGAATGATGCTGCCAGTGCTTTGCTCATGGAACTCTTTCTTTCTTACGGCTCACTTCATTTTTCTACCTGCCTCTTTCCCTAGGACAGACATTTTGTTAGAACATCTCCTTATGCTATTTTGTACCTTGTTCTCGCTCGCTCTCTCCACCGCACCCTCCCCCCAACTCTCTTTGTTCGCCTTATGGAACTTAAATAAATATAAAACGAAGCCCTGGAAGCCACTGCGACAATCAACTAACCTCTGAACCTGGTTATTTTCCCTACAAAGGCCAATACATTTTTAGCACCGTAGAGCGTTTCACAGTTTATCAACAGTTGGAATGGCTTCGCATTTGGAAAACGCATAGGGACAAGGGCGGTCTCCGGAGGGGACCACGTCTTGCACTCCAACTTCCAACTGTAGCCGCGCACCCCAACATCCCACCTCGGACAAAATCGCCTCCAAAACGTACTTTGGAGGGAGGGGGTAGATGGTAGGCTGTTTAAGCCCATTTTACTCGCCAGCCTCCGCAGGGGCAGACCAGGAAAAGATTTCTCTTAAAAACAGCAGGCATCGCGGGATAGAGACCGCGCCGGGGGCACGTGGTGGGTGGGGGACGACACTGAACTTTATACCCGCTTGGATCCCAAGGGTAGAGCGAAGGGACTGCCCCCACGCCGCTCGCGGGGGGCTCTTCCCCGCAGGAGTGGAGAAAGCGCCCGAACGCAACTCGGCCGACCGGGCGCGAGGGGAGCTGAAAGCAAGGGCGGCGGGCGAGGGAACGGCCGCCAGCGCCAAAGGCCGGTTCGCGCGGCCAGAAGCGCAGACCCGGGCCGCCACCCCGCCGAGCCCGCAGGACGGGCCGGGCCGGGCGCGCCGCGCGTTCGGGTGCTGCGGCGCAGCCCCGCCGGGAGCCGGGAGGGGGGCGCGTCTCCCTGCGGCCCCCGGCCCCGCGGCGGCCCCGACCCCTCCCGGTCCGCCGCCTCCGCCCCCGCCCCACGTTCCCCGACTCCTCTCACCCGCCAGGAGCCGGCGACGAGTTAGGGTCCTCGATGCGCGCAGAGAGGCTGTGCGCGTCCTGCGCTTGGGTGTGGGCGGGGGTCTGGGCGCTCCGGCCGCTGCCGCTGCCGCTCCGGCCGCTGGGAGCCCTCTGGCTGCCGCCGCCGCCGCCGCCGCCTCCACCAGCAAGTTTCCATAAAAGTCCTGGTGCGCAGCCTGTTCCCGCATTCCAGGCGGGCCCAGCGCCGGCTGCAGCTGTTCCAGAACACTAGGCCAGTTCCCCCCACCCCCACCTCCGCCGTAGCGCCCGGAGAAGGGTGGGGTGTCGGGGAGGGAGACGGGAGAGGGGGCGGCGGCTGCCAACTTTCCGCCAGAACCTGCGTGTCGCCCGACTCTGGGTCGTGGAGCCTTTCACAAGGGGTCTGCCTCCACCTCTCTGCGGGGGCTGGGGACGGAAGGCCGCCTCCCCGGTGGGAAGGGAGTGACATTGGAATGGGATTCGTGGATGGGCTGGAGCTGGCTCCCCAACACCCACAGCCGGTTTGCCCTGGGGCCCACTTCTCTCAGCGACTCTTCCCGTCCTGGTTTCTAACCAAGACGCTGAGCCACTCACTACCTTATCTTCATCCAAAGCATAACCTTTGGCCAGTTTTTCTTTTATTGCTGGGGCCATAGGGCAGCAGTCCGGGGACCATTTCGTCTGTCCGTGGCTGTCCTTTTCTTGGCTCTCCTCTTTAACTCCAAGGAGAGTGGTGATAGAGGAGAGTGGAACGAGAAGGGGGAGGGAGGAGAGGAGGTTAAAAAAAAACAAAAAACTAAAAACAAGTAATAACATAATCTTCCACGTTTCCTTAGTTGAAAGCAAATCGTCTCCGGTCCTTCTAAACCTACATAAAGACACCTGCGGATATTAGCACCCATGGGCCTTTTCAACCTGGACCTGTCAATTAAACCCATCAGACAACCCATATTAAAACCTGAAATTTTTTTAAAAGATTTTATTTATTTATTTGACACAGAGAGAGAGATCACAAGTAGGCGGAGAGGCAGGCAGAGAGAGAGAGAGAGGAGGAGGAAGCAGGCTCCCCACTGAGCAAAGAGCCCGATGCAGGGCTCGATCCTAGGACCCTGGGATCATGACCTGAGCCGAAGGCAGAGGCCCTAACCCACTGAGCCACCCAGGCGCCCCAAAACCTGAAATTTTTATCCAGAGGGGGAATTTTTCTGATTGGGGAGATCTTCAGTTCTTTGCTGCAGGCAGAAAATAAATAATAAAATATCGATGAAAGAAAAAAAATTTTTTTAATTGAACCAGCATCCACAGAAATCCACCAGGGACACCCACTTCCAACTTCGAGTTCTGGGCAGCCAGTGGTGCTCAGGTTATATTCTCAGGGTATTCAGAAGGCTTTCTACTCTCAGTTGTAACTTCTCTTCTCCACTCCATCCACATACATATTTACTCAGGATGGAAATTCTTTTAAAAGGTGTAAGCTATTCATTCTTCCATGAGAGAAAAGTTCCAGATTGGTAATTAAAACAGCTATTGAAACTTAACCTAATACAGACATGTGACCTGGGTGACCTAGCTCACCCTGCCCCCTTGCTCCCTTCAATACCATCATCTTGACCTTCTTTAGTTCATGGAACTTTGCAGCTTCAGGGCCTTTGCACAAGCTGTTCTCTCTGCATGAAATTCTCTTTCCCCCACTCCCTACCTACCTAACTTCGGTATAAGCTTTTGCTGTCTACTTGAATGTTGCTTTCTCAGAGAAGTTCTCCTTTCACTCCCAGTCTGTGCTAGTGTCCCCTATTATAAACTCCCATTCTACCCCTTTCCTTCCTACACTTTTCAACTTTGAAGGATACATTTATTTGTATGACTTAAAAGAAATGCGTAGCTCTCTAAAGGGACATCCACTCAGTGGATTCACCAGATTAAACAGAGTGCTCCATTCTTCCTACAAAACTCTGATGGCTACCCACAGCATGCAAGGCCTATCTCTTCTTTCACCAATCCATCATTCATTCATTCATTCGTTGAACAAATACACAGTTCTAGATACTGAGGATACAGCAGTAACGAAACAAATAAAAAGCTCTGCCATCGTATTCGAGACATTTTGTGGAAGAGGGCAGACGATGAGCAAATAAACTATGTACTTAGTAATATGCTCGATGGATAAATCCAGAGCACTGAAAGCAGGGAATGCTGGGAATGGGGCAGGTAGATACTGTTCTTGTAGATGGCGTGGCTGGGGACAGCCTCATATAAATCAGTCCTGAGCAAAGTGAGACGGTAAGCTAGGTAAATCTCTGGAGATGCATGAGAACATGAATCATGTAAATATCTGGAAATACATGGGGGAGAGGGGTCCAGGAGAAGATATAGAAACCCCGAGGAGGATCCTGACATGTTCTAGAAAGAGCAAGGAGGCTTGTGCAGGTGAAGCTGGGCAGGCCAAGGGGGAAGAGGACGCAGAGTGGGGCAGGAGACAGCTGGTAGAGAACCCTTTTGCCCAACGTTGGAAGGACTTTGGCCTTTAAGGTGGGTGGCCATGGTGATTTTGAACAAAGTAGTGACATGACCAGACATATTTTTAACACGTTCACTCTGGTTGATGTGCTGCAAGTATACTAAATAAAGCGGGGAGACCATCTGGGAGGCTTCCAAAATAACTGGGCTGGCAGGTGATGGGAGTTAGTGATGCCTGTGGTCCTTTCTTTTTCTTGGTCCATTTTTAAGAAGTAGAACCGGGAGATTTTGGCAACAGATTGAACATGCGATGTGAGGACCAAGTTTTTGGCCTGAGGAGTAGAAGAATGGAGTTGTCATTTCCTGGAATGAGAAAGACTGGCGGGAGGAGGTGGAGCAGCTGCAGTCAGGAGCTCAGTTTGGGACATGCTAAGTTTAAGGCTGTCGGAAATCCAAGATTCGCCAGTGTGTATGAACATTCCTCATATACCTATCCTGAGTCACTTGGGTTTGTTCTTCAACTTGATCATATCAGTTGCATGCTCTTGAAATGACATCAACATTACAAAAGGAAGAGCGATAAAGGCAGAATGACTTATGGTTTTATAAAAGCTAGGATGAAAGTTTTGAAGACTTGATAAAGGTAAACAATATAAAAATTATCATCAAGCTAGATGTGGGGAAGACAAATGTATAAAATTGGGTACAAAATTATAAAAACTAGGGGGACTCGGTATACATTGCTTTTCATGTAAATTTTTTCTCCTTCATAAGTAAGGGAAACTGGATATCCCGGATGATGATTTAGTGGTGTAGTTTATACAATGAAGACATCTCAGAATACCGAGTGGATCCATATTCCAAGCAAAGGTCTTGACCCTACATCAAGGCTGCCCAACGAAAAAGGTCTACCTTAACTACAGAGTGTACTGTCATTCCTTGCAGTGGCATCGAGCCGCTAAGATGACCCCCAATAATCCCACCTTTTAATATCTACACCCTTGTGTAATCTCCTCCCACACTGTGTCAAAAGGTGGTCTGTATGATCAACATAATATGCTATGTTAGCATGGCACTATGGTAAGTCACTTCCAAGTCTAGGTTATAAAAGATACTGTGTCTTTTGCCTTGATACCTCTTGGATTACTCTATTTTGGGAGATGCCAGCAGTAGTTTTAAAGAGACTCACGCAGCTCTGTTACAATGCCCACATGGCAAGGACCTATCACCCCATCCCATCCCCGACAATAGCCATGTGAGTATGCAAAACTTGACAGCAAATCTTCCAGTCCTGGTCAGACCTTCAAATGGCTGCAAACTCAGGAGAGACCCTGAGTCAGAACAACCAGAAACAGCCATTCGCAGATTCCTAACCCTCAGTGACTGTGCCAGATATTTGTTGTTTCAGGCTGCTTAAATTTTGGTATAATTTGTTATGCAGCAGTGGATATCAAACACACCTGCTTTAACCTACTTTTTAAAATTAGCCACCCCCTACCACATTAAGGATCCAGTCCTTTTTAAAGTCTGTGGGTCTATCTCTAGCAGTGTTAAGAGAAAAAAAAAAAGGCAAAGTTCTGGAAATCATATATTTCAAGTGCTTGCAAATGTCAAAGTGCTCCTCTGTATTCAAGCATTATGGTATTATTTCAAATGTAGCAAATTATAAAAGTTCTGTAATCTCCTATATATAAATGTACTTTGTGAAAGGCTTTTGTGACACACATAAGAGACAGTTAAAAGCAAAACACTGAGGTGGTATTTGATGTACCCACTACTTTGCTGTGGCTTTCAAGTAAAGAATAAAGTGTCGTAGGAAGGTTTGCTTTTCTCTTCTGTACTGGAATTCAGTCCTTCCCCGCACAAACGATGAAGGTTACTTAGAGGTAGGGAAAAAAACCCACCGAAAACACCTTAGCAGACAAGAGAGCTGTGCAGCATAATCAAAGATGTCAGCAGCATGAGAAGAGAGCAAGATTAAAGGAGAAGAGGTGGCGGGGTAAAGTATCACAGAATACCCGGTATGAAAAGAAATACTACATAATAAAAGTCAAAAGTGGCATAAGAACAGTAAGGAAGACAGTGGATGAACCAAATGAATTAATAGAGATTTCCAGCAAAGCCCTACAAATAATATAACAATAAGACATTGAGATGCTTGTAGAGACCTATTTTATTTTGTTATTTTTAGATTATTAGAGAGACCACAGGCCAGGGAGAGGGGGATAGGGAGAAGCAGACTCTTCCTCCTCCCCAACAGGAGCCCTACACGGGATTCGATCCCAGAACCCTGGGATCACAATCTGAGCCAAAGGCAGATGCTTAGCCAACTGAGCCACCCAGGCATCGCACCCCCCCTTTTTTTGCTTGAGACGTATTTTAAACATATGTAAAAATTCAAGAGATGTTTAAAGTTTTTTTATTTACTTAAATAATCTCTACACTCAACATGGGGCTTAAACTCATGACCCCGAGATCAAAAGTCAAATGCTCTTTCAACGGAGCCAGCCAGGCGCCCTGAAACCCAGAGATGTTTCAAATATACAAAACATGATATTCGGGGAGCGGGATCAAAGAGGATGGCATGGGACAGCCCGGAGGATGGCAGGTGACACCGAAAACGAAAGATGCAGCTGAGGTGCTGCTTCAGCTTCCCGTCCATGTCCAGCCCCGTCTCCTCGCTGCGAGGAATGGCCACGGACTGCCATCTGGTGCCCCCAGGGCCAGCCCGGCAGCATCCCCTCTCCTTGACTAAATGTATGTGGGCTCTGACCAGGAAGTGGGGGGAAGCAGGAGGTCTGAATAGGGACAGATGCACGAACATGAATTAGATAAGTTCATAGTGTGCTTGATGGCATTCCCAACCCAAACACTTTATTAATTAAAACACAAGTATTCTGGCTTCACTCATCACAGAACTGTCCTTTCTCCCACTTGGTCCACAGAGAAGACATGTGCTTTGGCACTTGATTCCAACAGTTCTGCAGTCGTCAGTGTTCTCGGTGCCCGTGTATGTGGTCTTACGGCCACCACACCACGAGCTCCCATAGGACGGGGTCTGATGACACCAGTGTGATCTTGCAAATATGGATATAAGCATTGTATAAAACACTCAATACATCAGTAAAATGGACCATCACTGTTTTATTTGGCAGTAGTAGAAATACATCCATGTTACAGTGCTTATTTTAGCTAAAGAGCCAGTGCTATTTTTTTCTGCTACTGTAGTGTTTCACCTTTACATAAATTAGTAAGTACAATCCCTACATTTAGGAAATAGACACATTTACTAATCAGCCGAGTAAGGACAATACATGGTTGTTGCAAACTAAGCAAAACAATAACATAACAGAATCACTAGGAACAAAGAAAGAATGCCCATTTCCATTATTTCCATTAATCACAGATTATACAAATTCTTAAGTCTCACTTGCAGAGAAATTTCTAGATGTAATTGATCCAAGCAAAAAACAAAAGATCTGGATTCAGCCTAATTCTTATAATTAAAAAGATCTGGATTCAGCCTAATTCTTATAATTAAAATAAGACAAATTGTCATGAACATAATTTAAAATTTCTGATTATGAAAGGTCACAGAGAAGTGTTATCAAATGTTACTTTGGCATTCCTATTAATAGGTTTAAAGGAATAATAAACTAAATTCTTTTGTGATGCAAATAATCGCTCTTTAGGTAATCATTTAAGCAGAAAATGTGACTTTTTTAAAAATTGAAGTGTAGTTGACAATGTTACATTAGTTTCAGGTGTGAAAATGTTACATTTTAAGGCAAGAAAAAGTTTGTAAATATTTTTTATAAAGCCAGGTAATTTAACAACAGAATAAAAATAAATGGATCCAAATAAAAGTACTATTTTATGAGAGAAAGTTTTTTGGAGTTGACTATAACCTTGAGACTCTTGGCTTCTTTTTTTAAAAAAAATCTCATTTTGACATTTTGTAAACATATTGTAAGCCTCAAATGAAGACATAATTAGCCTTTTAGTTGAACAAAAACGTAGAGAAACCAAAAACAGAAAGTAAGTTACCAAACAAAATCACCTGAACATGATCTTTTCTCTTCCAGAAAACGGGAGGAAAAAAAACATTTTCTCAGGATGAACTCAAGGCCTTCTGACTATCACATACACAGGGAAAGGGACGGTAGGAGGACTGGTGGTGGCAATGGCAGTTTTCCGACTGTACCAGCATGCGTCTAACAGGGTTTTTTCCTAAAAAGCTCTAGACTAGTTTAATCATTTCTTTTTTATTATTTATAACATTGCTTTAGTTGTTTAACCCAATTTCAAGGCAAGCTGAAATTGGTACATATGTCTTAAGTACGTCTGCTGTGGTCAGAGCCATTTTAAAGAGATGTTTCTTTTAAAAAGTTCAAAGTTCAAGTTTCTTCCCTTATAAAACAGAGGGTGTTTTTTGTTGTTGTTTTTTTTTTTACCTATACTAATTACCCTGAAATTCTATTTGGTCACTCTTGTTTCTTCTGTCAAAGGCCACAAAGAAAGCATTTTTCTGAAGTAGTAGCTACATAACTGACCAGAAACGAATCAAACTCAAACACTGAATTTGACAAACTAACCTCTTGAATAAGGGCAACTTTTTTTTTTTTTTAAGGTGAAGTGCAAAAGAGAAAAAAACCCACCTTCTAGAAAGCGAATCATCTTATCTGATGAAATAAATTCCCCAGAATTACCTTATGTAGTAGCAGCATTATTAAATAGTGCAATTCTTCAAAATAGATTTCAAATAATATCTTCCTCAAATAAAAAAGTAATTAAGTTTACTTACAGCTCTGTTTATAAAACCACAGCTTAAAACATTTAGCCGCCCCCAACAGGAAGATAAACATAAACAATACCTGTCTTGCCTACACAATGATGGGAACATGTGCGCACACACACACGTGTATGAATCATTCAAGGCCAATGGTACCCAACAAGAAGCTAAAAGTACAAGATATGAATTAAAAAATAAAACAACACATAATGCAATTTTTAGCTTTGATACTTCGAACGCTATTCCTCCATCAATAATAACAATTATGAATAGCCAATTGTTAAAATTAAGAATATATGTAAGAAACGTCAGGAACTAAATATCTGAGCAGTATTTCATATTGTTTAATTCTGTAACCCACACATTATGGGACACAGTATACATGCAAACAGCATAAAGATTCTGAAACTCGTATTTTGTAACTAATTATTACATAAGTGTGGCACAAATGTAAATTTAAAACCTTAAAAGATTATGCTTTTCTCCCTCACTTTTCATTTTCTATTCATTTGTCAGAAACTAGGCACTTTAATCTAAAAATTCATTTTTTAAAAAATATATTTTAGATCTTTCTGGGTAACTCCCTCCCGAAATAAATAAAGCTCACCTTAGGAGCAAAATCAAGGAGTCCAGTGCTTTGATATGCTGAGTGAGCCACTTTAAATAAGCGATATATAGTTTAGACACAAAATTAACACAGCTCTGAATGTATCTAATATACTCTGAAGAACCCTACTCATAGGAACAACCCATTTGTTCATTTATTTACCATAAAGGAAATGAAATATACTTCGATGCCACTAAAAAATATTTTGTTTTCTATTCAGGGAGAAAAAAACCCTTAAAACCTCACTAAAAGTCAAAGTATGAATATTTTTTAAATTGGGCATAATATGACAAATTCCCAGTGCGCTATAAGTTCTATAGGAGGAGAACTTAGAAACTATTTTACTGTATCCACATTAGTATCTTCAGATATTGGGAAACAGTTTCAAAACTACACACAAAAAATTTTAACTTCTTAGAGTTAATAAATGTTATCTTTTTAATCAATAATCATTCAAGGGAAAAATGCTCTAATCTATAAAAAGATAAAAGAAATTTCTTCGGTCTCATTATTCTAACTTACAGGACCAACAATAATATATTTTGGAAACTGCAGCAAATCTAATATAAACTTGTAAACTTCTCAGTGTCAATTCATTTAAATGTTTTATAATGATACTCAGCCATTACAATTTCTTTGATTCAAACATGAGCAAATGCACGAGCAATAATGTAAGCAGTACGTATTAAACACCACTACTGCCTAAACTTGATTGAATAAATAACTTTACAATGAAAAATACATTTTCAGGCAAAGTTAAATTTGTTGACACTAGGAGTAATATATCCTTACATAAGGGGGCCACGAAGGTCTTCGCTACAGTGTATATTTTCAAGGTGCAGAGCATAAAAACAGAGCTTTTGAAAATGATACTGGACATCGCAGACAGCTTCGGGAAGACAAATCAACTAACACCCAAGTACTGGTTTTAATTCAAGCAGTATTTCTGTAAAATATACAACATTTCATGACTTAAATTATTACCTAAAGACTAGAAAGCGCCACTTTGGATACAGTACACAGGGATTCAATGACAGAACTGTGTAAATACAGTATGATCACTCATACTCTACCAGATGTCTTTTCCCTCCCTGAGTCCATATCCCCAAATTCCTTATAATACATGGTACAAAATCAATAGTTACCTTAACTATTTCATAGTACATTCCAACTGTATGTTTTTTATGGTACTTATTGCACTTTGGCTTCCAATAGGCCACTGGACATGACATGACCATGACTACTTAGACAGCTACTTGTATGCCTCAGTGCATCAGCTCCAAGATAGGCCGTCAAGAGTTCAGTGCGGCGAATAAGTAACTGCATGAGGTCTTCGGCCAAAGTCTCTATACTAGAATAGCGCACCTTCTCGAAGTCAAAAATGTCTTTAAGAAAGAAAAGAACTTGATTCTGGAAAATGAACACAAAACAAATTGGCACCATCAGACCAAAATCATATTAATCTAAATAGTTATTAATATTGTGGGGTGCCTGGGTGGCTCAGTGGGTTAAAGCCTCTGCCTTGGGCTCAGGTCATGATCTCAGGGTCCTGGGATCGAGCCCCGCATCGGGCTCTCTGCTCAGCAGGAAGCCTGCTTCCCCCTCTCTGCCTGCCTCTCTGCCTACTTGTGATCTCTGTCAAATAAATAAATAAATCTTTGAAAAAAAAATAGTTACCAATATCGTAACAAGCACTGAATTAGGAGTCAGAAGGCCTGACTTCCAGTATTAGTCTCATATCTCATTGGAAAGGGGACCTTGAACAAGTGATTAAAACTTTCCTAGGTCAAAAAAAAAAAAAAAACTTTCCTAGGTCTCACTTTCTTTTCTGTAAAATCCGGGACACTACTACTTGTCCTTTATAATATTCAGGGCTGACGTGAAGATGAAAAAAAAAATCTATGCCAAATGCCTGTAAACCCTAAAGCACTGTAAGAGGCTATTATTAATTCTTTCTCAACAATTGATATTTTCTTTTTTTAAAAAATATTCTATTTATTTATTTGACACAGAGAGAGAGATCACAAGTAGGCAGAGAGGCAGGCAGAGAGAGAGGGGGAAGCAGGCTCCGCCCTGAGCAGAGAGCCCGATGCGGGGCTCGATCCCAGGACCCTGAGATCATGACCTGAGCCGAAGGCAGAGGCTTAACCCACTGAGCCACCCAGGCACCCCAATAATTGATATTTTCAATGTCACCTCTGAACACTGGTACTACTTTAAGACACAAGAGTAAATGATTTCCAATAGTTGTTAACTTTTATTTCTTTTTTAATTTTAGAGACAGAGAGAAAGCACAAGCAGGGGAAGGGTCAGATGGAGAGGGAGAGACAGAGAATCTCAAGCAGACTCTGCACTGAGCATGAAGCCCCACTTGGGGCTTGATCCTACAACCCTGAGATCATGACCTGAGCCAAAACTAAGAGTTGGACACTGACTGAGCCACCCAGGTGCCCCTGTAATTTTTTTTTGCGCCCCTATAATTTTTAAGTTGTTTTTTTTTTTAAAGATTTTATTTATTTATTTATTTATTTATTTATTTTTGTGAGAGGAGAGAGAGAGTGTGTGTGTGCACATGTGCATGAGCGGGGCGGGGGCAGAAGCAGAAGAATGCTCCCCGTTTAGCAGGGAGCCCAATGTGGGGCTTGATCCCAAGACCCTGGCATCATGACCTGAGCCGAAGGCAGTCGCTTAACCAACTGAGCGACCCAGGAGCCCTAACTTTTAAGTTTTAAGGGTATATTTTTCTGTATATAAAAGCTTAAGATACATGAAAATTAAAAATTTCAGGTCTCAAACCGGTGGAAGATCTGAAGGATATTTCGCTTCAGTAAGTTAATACTTGTGCTGAAACTCATTTTTTTACTGTAGTATGGCTGAAATATAGTATTTTATTAGTTTCACGTATACAACACAGTGATTCAACAAATCTACACATGACTCAATGCTCACTATGGTAAATGTAGTTACCACCCATCACCATACAATGTTTTTACAGTATTATTGACTATATTCCCTACATTGTGCTTTTTATCCCCGTGACTTACTTATTTTATAACTAGAAGTTTATATCTCTTACTCCCCCTTCACCTATTTCGCCCATCCTCCCAATCCCCTCTTCTCTGGCAACCACCAGTTTTTTCTCTGTACTTACCATTCTACATATTTTTTTTTGTTCATTTGCTTTGTTTTCTGGTTTCCACATATAAGTGAAATCATATGGCATTTGTCTTTCTCTATCTGACTTATTTCACTTAGTATAATACCCTGTAGGTCCAACCGTGCTGTTGAAAATGGCAAAATCTCACTCTTTTTTGCTGAAACTCATTTTAAACAAGTTGTATCCTACTTGTATGTATTAAGTCACAGGCTGTTATGCCATGATGGGGGAAAAAAAAGTAATTCCAAACAACAAAAAACAGAAATACTTAATTTCTATCCCACAGAAATCGGGTGTTAAGAAGTACTAGGAAGGCACACTTCATAGATTTGCTTGACTCTGTATCTGGATGAGTCGTTAGCAATGAACTTGTCAAGCCCCCTCATTTTATAGATGAAGAGAAGGAGGACAGATCTGCGCATGATTTGCCCAGAGTCCGGTTGTTCATTCATTCATGAGAAACTTAATTCCCAGTCCAAATTCTTCCCACATACCTTACATTTCGGGAGTTCAAAAAAAACACGAGTCAAAAACTGATCAGTTTTGAATGACAGTAAGATAATTATTTCCTAAACATTTAAACAAATGTTACATTAACAGCACATAAACATAATAATTTAACTTTTTAAATGAATAGAATGAAACATCCAAACTTTCAAACATCAAAAACTTTCAAATTCATACTGATGTTTACTTTTATTTGCTCCTTGAAACTCAGCCTAAATTCAAGACTATGCAATAGCGAGACTTTTCTTGGCACTGTGCAACGCAGAAAATTCTGCGAGGGGCTGTAACTTGTGTTTTGGCGAGCCGCTGACGCTGGGATACAACCGTAAACTCCCATGACATCTCTCACAACTGGGGTTCTGTCATTCAAGTTACCTCAAACCAGGACTTCCTTCTAAATTGCCCACATGTGCAACGAGGCACATTATTTGTTTTATACATTTCAAAAGAGTCCAGAGGTGAAGAACAACTGTCTGCAGCAAGCTGACTGTAACACGGTAATGCCACACAAAAGCACGCATCCATTATAGAAGGAATTGGTAAGAGGAATGGACTTGTTGCATCTACTCCAGAATAAAGCACCAACTCTATATAAGAAATGTTCCACTGGTGTTTAAACACTGAATTTAAGTGACTTTCATAACTTTACCTTTCACTAACATTCTTTTTCCTACAAAAGCAAAAACAAAACAGAATAAAGTCTCCATCCACTTTTCGAGTTAGAAAAAAAGAGATGATTCAATGACTGAACCTACCTTAAAGAAGCAACATAAATCATAGAGAGAATTTCTAGGACCCAAAAAGCCCCAGGCGAGGACAGGGCTGATTTGCTCACAAATGGCATAAAAATGGGCAAAAAATCCATCTGGGATCTATTGGGAAGTAAAGGAGAATCGAGTTATTCTTACTTTCTTGAATTAGCTACCTCTAGCAGAGAAACTTAAATTGTTATCCATCATAAGATCAGCTGTTTCTGAGGACAGAGCAAGGGTGAACAAGGAGCCAGCCTGCTAGGGAACCGAATAAGCTTACAAGTAACTTCTTGAGTCACAGAATGTTTTATATAATTTTCATATCCTAGCTAACAGTTTCAAATGTGCTGAGGAACATTAGTTCTTAAAGGCATTTTTCACCTCATAAAAATACTTCATAAAAAAGTAATCATATCAGTGTTACAACCAAGCAATAACAAGAATGCTATGGTATTCTTTGGCAGTATAATTCTTAGGATGAACGAGATTACCATGGTTTCAGCTATTAAACAGTTCCACTCAATCACTTAATTAGATTACCTGAAAAAGACCAAACTGATTTTTAAATGACTAGCACAAAAATATGCTTATTAGAATCCTAACTTTTAGTTGAGGAACCAGGTATTATTGAAGCATTTAATTGTGTAATTATTACCTCTTCTTGTGTAATAGTAATACATACAGTTATAATTCAGGAACCTCTCTAAGTTTTATTAATAACTTTCTGAATTTCCCTTGTTAAATAACATCTTGGAGGATTTGTCATATAGCATCAACTGGGGATAACTATCCTTAAGATTCTGTCTCCTGGAGGGGTTATTTCCTATTTTATAGGCTCCAAAACATCTTCTAAACCTCGATTAAAAAAAATATATATATACTCTAGCAGCAATTACCATTTAATGAGTACCCATTATATTCCAGATAAAGTGCTAGGTTCTATTTAATCTAATAAAACATTCTTGAAAAAGTAGGTCATGTTAACATTATTTTAATCATGTAGAAAGTGATACATCAAAGGAGTTAAGAAACCTGTCCTTTGTCACACATAGCTAACCAGTGAAAGCCAAAAGGTTACGAAGGATGCACCAAAGTTATTAGTCTGAGAGGTTCTGCATATGTTAAAATTCTAAACCCCATAGACTCTAACTGTAGTAAGAGTTCAGACAGGTAAGACGTTAGCATGAGCTGACTGAAGAGACATGCTTCCCCAAGTAATAACATGAGCTGAACTCAACAAGAGGTAAAATATATTTAAATACACAGGAAAGAGTATGGCATTCCAGGTATAGAAAATAGTTTCCCAAGAGGTGAGACATATAGGTAATCTGTGGATATGGACAGAAGACTAGTCTAAGGTATAGGATTTATGCTAAGAAAACATAAAGTTATAAATGTTATTATAATCATGATTATTGTGGAAACTACTATTTATTAAGCTCATTTTTAATTTACTTTTCATTTTATACTTAAATGAACCTGGCTAATATTATCTTATTTCATCCTTACACCGACCCTATGAATAGGCACCAATTCCATTCTGCAAACAGAAGTGGAGGTCAGCTGCTAGGAACTTGCCTGAGGTCAGAACAGCTAGTCTGAGAATCAAGCGCAAGTCTACAAGTCTGCTCCCTAGCCCCAAACCAGTAGTTCCCAAACGTTAGAGTTCATAATCATCATTTGGAAAGCTTGTTTAAAACACAGGGTCTCTGGAATCTTTTTTTTTTTTTTAAGTTTATTGAATGATAGACTACAAAGCTCCCAAAGAGGGAGGGGACCTGAGAAGGTTGTCCTCTGGAATCATTTTAAACAAGAATTATTCACATACATGGTCCCCAGTTATCTTAAAAATTCTTTCAGAGCCATTTCTAACCCTAAACCTTCTTTCATCTAGAAGAAATCCCAAGCATGCCTCAATCTGCTCTACTGAACTATACAGAATGTTAAGGAAGAGGGAGAAGTTATTCAAAACAGGGAAGCCAACCCAGTATCAATAAGTCACTCATCCAGCTTAAGGGACAGTTCCAAGAGCTTCCATCTCCACTTGAGAACTGAGTCAGCAGTTTCTTTGACAAGAGCCTCAAATTACCCAAAAAAGAAGTCGTCCAAGGCATAATGAAGTTTACCTTCATCTGTTGCCTTTTCTGTTTCAGCACTGACCAACAACTTGAAGCCACAGCCTAAATATATGCAAAGGAGAAGAAGCAAGACTTACATTTATGACTTTATAGACTTTGTATTAGGAATGATTTTTGTGAGAAATTCATAGGTTTATGGGTTTAAAATGCTGAAAACATTAACATTTTCCTTCTATTATTTGTGAATAATAATGATATTTTGTTTTTATAAATTTTAAAATTAAATACAAAGGCACTGAAGGAAAAAGGCTGAGCTCTGGTACTAAGAAACTTGGTTAACTATAATTCAACTCTCAGAAATCTTCAGTTCTGTTCCTATAGGAAAAGAATAAAAATATGTGTACACAGAGACACATATAGCAATAGCCGTTTTATGTATAATAATGAAGACAATGTAGTATTTTTTTTTCTTTAAGAATAGTATTGCTGGAAATAGTTGTGGGTAGAGCTGGAAATAGTTGTGGGTAGAGCTAACAGTTTTATTCCAATAAAAAACTAAGAAATATAAACTTAATGATAGGGACTAAAACACCCAAGTAGATCTTAAGGAAATCTGTCATGGCCCAACTTTGATCAAGGTCACTTTGCCAAATTAGTTAAGAAATGAGAGAACATTTAACTTTTATGGTTAAAACATATTTTGAGTGAAAAGTGGTTTTATTAAAAATGCTTTAAAATGTAATATCAGAAATTTCCAAAATAATTGTGAAATAGGCAGCTGGAACATTTTTTTAAAGGCATTCTATTGCAGCATGCAGATCTGTTTTACCTACTTCCTTCTGGGTACACACTTAAATAAAGCACAACAAAAAAGCAATGTCAAATAGAGATCTGAGTACAAAAAAACAAGAGAAACTGAAAACATTCAAAGTATAGAATATAGTTTAAACCTGTTTTATTTTTGCATATGCCTATTTCTTTTACTCCCCCTTTTCTTTCATGTAAAACAAATTTATTTTTAAGTACACTCAAGGTAGAGCTTGAACTCACAACCTTGATATCACGAGTTGTATTCTCTACGGACTGAGCCCATGAGGCACCCCTTCCCTCCCCTCATTTTTTATAGTATTTGAGAACATAAATCTCCATATCTTCCTCTAAAAAGTACATACTGTCTTTTTATAACTGCTGTATTTCAGGTTAGTCACAGAGCCAGTTCAGTTATTTGGTTAGGCATGAAGAGCTCTGAAGCCTGAGTCTGAGATCTGAAGAAAACACTGGTCCTCCAGTAAGCGCAGGGACAGACAGAAGAGCCAAAGAGAATTTCATCTGAAGATAATGTGTATCATACACATCTGATCCCAGTATCAAAGACTGAACCCTGTTTCCATGCTAATCATCCTATAGCCAGATATATAAGTAAATCTTATTGATCTTCCCAGCTCTGACCATTTATCATCAAATTTAAATGGTTGAGATAAAGGTAAACCACCACTTACAGTTTCTTTGAAGGAGGAGTTCAGCCAGCGATTATTTACTACATTCTGTATGGAAGTGGGTGGGTTTTCTAAATCTTCAAAGGAATCCATTAATATAAAATCCAGAACAACATCATAAAAATTTAGGTTTTTCACCTGCATTAAATTATGAGTTAAAACACAAATTACTATAACATAGAGTGGAAATAAAGTCCGAACCAGTGCTTCACGCTTTATAGTAGCAGGGTGTTTACAGTTGACTCAGATCATATCCCTGATGAGAAAAGGGGAAGAGAGACAAATATGAAGATACCTCACCACCAGAAACTATAATTGATATAACAGCTCTTCCTTCCTAGATCTCTCCAGGTGAAATTAATCTCTCCTTCACTGCATCCTCGGAGTTCTTTGTCCCTGCTTTGATTATGGCATCCGCCAAGCTCCAGCTACTTTGTTCTATAGCTCCCGGGATATCTGCCTGTCCTCCCCACCACATCGTGAGCCTCTTGCTCCTTCACTCAGCCATGCATACCGTGTTGTGCTACATGCTGTACCAGGTGCTCACACTTCCACGGCAACCAAATGAGATGCTTAGAATTTAGTGGGAAAACAAACAGGAACAGATAATGCCACAAACACACAATTATAAACTGTGATAAACCCAGTAAAGGCAAAAGGACATGGACTATGAGAGCTTATGATGGAGAGTCTAATCTAGACTAGATGTCAGAGAGGGCTTTTTTTTTAGGACAGAGGCATCCCAGGTATGGAAATACTTGTCAAAGTGTTTCAGGTAAGAAGAAACACAGTGGTGTTGAGTTGAAGAAAACCATCGACAGTGTGCTGTAGCACCCTACAGCAGAGGGCACAGGGGTAAGTGGCTGGACACAACCAGGAAGGGCTAGGTCCACGTTCATAATTTTGGATTTTAACCAGTATTTTGGAGGGGCAGTGGTAGAGGGGAGGTGGATGATCAGATCTGCATTTTTTTAAAGACGGTTTGGCAGCAGCGTAGAGACTGGAATGGAGAGGAGAGAGCAGAGGAGTAGCAGGGAATCTGGCAATGCAAAGACTCTGAAGTAGTCCAGGGAGAAAGAGTAGTTGCTCAGGCACCATGTTTAGGATTAGAAAGAATGGCAGGATCAGAAAGAAGATGAAGACTAAAAAAACTGACAAAACTCAGACATAAATATATTATGGTAGGCAAGGACCAGGAGGTGTAAAGGGTAAATCCCAGGGTTCTGGCCTGCACAACTGACTAGTTACCAATCCCTGCACCAAGTGAGGGAACATCCAAAAAAGAAAGATTATGTCTTTCTGTCTTTGTACCAACTATTTTCTCTGCCTGGAAAGCCTTTCAGCCCCTTGCAAATTCATTCTTTAAGCTTGTGGTACAACAAAATGTTCCAGGCTCATCATATACTTCCCCTATCCTGGTGCTGACATCAGCCATTTTTCCAAGGAGTCCTAGGTTCGTTTTAGTGAACAGTGGTACTTAGAAGCCAAGCTCCGTGTGCTAGGAGTAATTTCTTTTGAGGTGCTGCTGCTCCCAGACCCTCGGTGAACAGAACTAGGAAGTCCATATATGCTTCTAAATATGCAAACCTTTATATTTATTTCTACATCTTTATACACAGAGTAAACTACAAATTAACCCGGATAGCTCCTACTCCAATCTTAGCTTTTTATATCTTCCCTCCCTGAGAGTGAGAAACCTGGCTCCCATTATTCTCAATAAATTTAATCATTTGTTTAATTCTGTGTAGCCAATCCTCTGGCCCCTCTAAGCTGTCTGTTGTCCCATTCAAAATCATCCCTGCACACCTTAGGCCACCACTTACTCTGCCAGGGCCTTCTTACTGATGAAGGAAGAAAGAAGGAACTAGCAAAGGAGGGAGGGGAGGGAGGGAGGAAAGAAAGAAAGAAGGAAAGAAGGAAGGACGGACGGACGGGCTTAAAAAACAATCGTTTTCAACTATCGTCCCAAAGTATAAAGACTGTGGTTGCTATTGTTTATGACTGTCATAACCACTACCACATAACTGGTTTTACTGTCATTTGACAGGGGCAAGGAAACAGTGGCCTCAGATTATATAAATATTATATGTACATAACTAAGGGGAATGAATATTACAAAAAATTGAAACTTACTCCTCTAGCAGCAAGTTCCATTTCAGTACTATCCCAGTGATCAGTCTGCTCTAAGAAATAGATCATTTCATCAAAAACATCTTCAAACTTCTTTGGATTCTGCAGAAGAAAACAAACTTTAATCCTCAACTCAACTTTATAACAAGGCTCCAGCCTACCAAGTAAATAAGTTACTCTTCAAGTATGTTTGTTAGCTCTTTATTCTATCAAGTAACAATTAAAATACATTTTCAAGGTATGTCATATTCACTTGGTCTGATATTTTGTTGTTGCAACATTGGGCAGAACCCCAGACTAAGAACATTAGTAAAATGTCAAAAGCAAAATGTCATAATCTAATATTTTTGATTATCAAAAATCAAATCAAATAATTTTGATTTGACTGGCCTATTTAGGTCAGTCCTTCAGATGAAAACTTGGTGACAACAGATACTATGTGATTTTTTTGTTTGTTTGTTTGTTTTTACTATGTGATGGTTTTGATGCAGTTCCATTCCTCTCAGAGGAAGCTGGGTGAAATCGCTGGGTTTAATCTGTCACGGGAAGGTCAAGAAAGCAACATAAGATACACACTGGGAATTACAAGTAGTTAATATCACCTTACATTTATTTTGCACCTTAAAAAAATTGTGCTTTCCCACTTATCATTTAATTAATGATCATAAACCCTCTGACATAGTGTACCATAAATATAATTCTATTATACAAATGAGGCAATTGAGGTTCAAAAGGATTGGGTCAGAAAACCAGGTGTTCAAATGGCTCAAGGAAGACCTGTTTTACTTGATTTTTTCTCAACATCTGGGCACACCTTACATAAAGGGAAGTGGTTCCTTACAGTCTTAATGAAGTTCTTGTGATGGCTCTGCCTCATTCAGTCCCAGGAATAAGAGTAAGAGGCAGCTCAATTTGTATTTCCAGATTTCTGAGATCTCCACTATTTCCTGGAACCTCACTGAATAGGATTTGAGGGAGGTAAGTGAAGAGGTATTAGAAATAAGAGTGGTGGTTGTAGTATCAGATCTAATGATAATCCCCACATGACATTCACAGACTTTACAGCAAACTGGGAATAACGTATGAGGAACAACTTGACCAAAAACATAGACACTAAATCAACCCAAGCAGAAGTCAGTGCTCTTTGGGTAATTTACTTTTAATATGTGAACCTTTGCAACAATCTATAGAAACTTTTTCTCCTGTTAAAAATTCAATGTGTTGTAATGTAATGTACAGTAATCTCCAGTAAACAACAGTAAAAAACTTGCCAACAAAACAAGTTTACCTTTCGTGCCTTCACAATTAACGCTGATAAAATTTTCCTTCCACTCTCAGCAAGGAATATCCTGTTGGCTGTTTCTGAAAGTATTACCTGAAAAAATATCCAACCCCAAAGAAAAAAGAAACCTATAATTAATCTGAATGGACATCTGACTCTACAGCACATCTACACATAAACGACCCTAATACAGTCAATGCACTGCATGTGGCACTATTTCTGCAGGTAGACCACAGAGGGAAGTTGTAATTTACTAACGTAAAAGGAGCTCTAGAAACCTATAATCAAAAAATATTAAAGGGAAATAAGTATGAATTTAAGTTCTGTTCAATTTAATATTAGAAAATCCAAAATAAATGTTATATAGTCTCCAAAATGTAGAAAAATAAAGATGATTTTTTTGTTAAGCGATCTTATTTCATTTTAGGAAATCAGTGATTTTAGAAGTGATTCAAGTACAAAACAATCCAGAAAGCATACTAATTGCTAATAAGAGGATTTTTATTTTAAGCAGCCATTTGTACCCATCTCCAGCATCAGAATACCCTGTTTGACAAAGTATGGTGGACCTGGGGGGAGCCAGGGCAGAGGACAGAGACAAATGAAGACAAATAAAATGAAAGGAAAAAGCAGGCAGGAAAAATAAACTTAGCAGATTTTATACTTGCCATTAAAAATAAGGATAATAAAGAGCAAAGAGTTGTCCTGTTTATATTCGGCTGGGCTCTATAGCATGAGGGTGGGGATGAGTGGCTAGGCGAAGTCACTTAATGTTAAACAAAATACCTGAAAAGCCTGTCGAATACAGTGAAGTTTGGCAAGAAAATCACTGTCTCCGAGGCACTCCAACATTTCAGTTCTATGTAATAAACAGGGGAGACAACTGTTAAACTGCATTCAAGACCAAGCCCACTGCAAATTTGGACTCAAGTAAGGCTTAACCTCAGGACCTTAATACAAAACACATGTCTTTTCAATAATGACAAAAATGTAAAAAAATTTTTTAAGCCTAAAAGACATTTCCCCCCATTCTCATAAACATCTTTAATAAATATTACACAAGCATAGCAGCAGTACCTTAATGTTTTTTCATAAACAAAAGCAAAACTGAAATGGTACCTAAGCACTCTTGAGTAAATTTTCCCTTCTTCAACTAAATGCATGGCTTCTTCATAGAAAGGGCAGTGGCAGAGAGACTCTAGACTGTAGGCATGCCGTCCTTCCCTGTGTTCTGCAAGCTAAGAATACAGTGGGTTACGACAAAGGACACTGACAGAAGAAGAAAAACTATAAAAGATAGAAAACAGGATCTTGCTAACATCAAAACATACTTAATTTGATTAAACCATAAAAATCATTCTAAGATTTTAGAGCTAGTGAGCTCTAACTGCACTTTGTTTCAAAATTCAGTTGTAAAAACGAGTAAACCTTTAAAACAAGCATTTGAATTCAACAGTTTAAATCCACAGGCTACACAGAAAAGCAGTATCCTATAGTTCAATAAGAGTAACTGAAGATGAAGCATTGAGGGTTGAAAGAAGGGGGAGGATTTAAACATCCAAAGAATGCTTAAAAGTATTAGAACTCACAATTCTAAATGAAGTAAAACTTTCTACAAAAATACTGCAATCTGGGGCGCCTGCGTGGCTCAGTGGGTTAAAGCCTCTGCCTTCAGCTCAGGTCATGATCCCAGGGTCCTGGGATCGAGCCCCGCATCGGGCTCTCCGCTCAGTAGGGAGCCTGCTTCCCTTCCTCTCTCTCTGCCTGCCTCTCTGCCTACTTGTGATCTCTGTCAAATAAATAAATAAAATCTTTCCAAAAAAAAACTGCAATCTCACTTTGGCCAATTCCAAGGAATTTTTTCTCACAGCCAGCTCTGACCTTTGTGTAGCTAAAAAATAGTCCTGCACCTCTGGCTAGCATAACAACACCACGGATGAAATTCCAGTCTTCGGACAAATCATTAAACATAACAACTGCAAATACTAGAGTAGCTAGTTAAGCAAGAAACCTTTGGAGTGGTTTTCATTTTTCAATACCAGGTGATCCATTTAAATAGCAGGTAGGGTTGTTTTTTTTTTTTCCTTCTGTTAAGATTAAAAAAATTTTTTTTTAAATAGTACAGTTTGAAATCATCTTTATTATTTTTAAAAGATTTTATTTATTTATTTGACAGAGAGAGAGAGAGCGAGAGAGGGAACCCAAGCAGGGGGTAGTGGGAGAGGGAAAAGCAAGCTTCCCACAGAGCAGGCAACATGATGAGGGACTCTATGCCAGGACCCTGGGATCATGACCTGAGCCGAAGGCAGAC
Organism: Mellivora capensis; assembly: GCA_004024625.1. Taxonomy (NCBI): domain Eukaryota; kingdom Metazoa; phylum Chordata; class Mammalia; order Carnivora; family Mustelidae; genus Mellivora; species Mellivora capensis. The sequence continues at coordinate 4,083 of PISX010002353.1, read as the reverse complement.
ACTTAAAGACGGAGCCACCCAGGTGCCCAATTTTTTTTTTTTTTCAAGTAGTCGCTATACTCAATGTGGGGCCTGAACTCACAACCCTGAGATCAAGAGTCTTATGCTCTACCGACTGAGCCAGCTAGGTGCCCCTGGATTTTTTTTTTTTTTAAGATTTTATTTATTTGAGAGAGAGCACATGTGCACACATGCACACTAACAGGCTGGCGTGCAAGCTGAAAGTGGGGTGGGGAGGGAGCTGGAGCAGAGGGGGAGCAAGAGGGACAGGCGGACTCAGCACTGAGCGTGAACCAGATGCAGGGCTCAATCTCAGGACCAGAAGATCATGATCGTGACCTGAGCCAAAATCAAGAGCTGGACGCTGAACCAACTGAACCACCCAGGTGCCCTTTTTTGTGTTGTTGTTGTTGTTGTTGTTGTTTTTAAATAAACATTTTTAAAATTTAAATTCAATCAACACATAACATATTATTGGTTTTAGAGGTACAGGCCTGTGATTCTTCAGTCTTATATAACACCCAGTGTTCATTACATCACATGCTCTCCCTAATGTCCATCACCCAATTACCCCATCTTTTTACCCCCTTCCCCTCTAGCAACCCTCAGTTTGTTTCCTGAGATTAAGAGTCTCTTATGGTTTGTCTCCCTCTCTGGCTTTTTTTGTTTTGTTTTGTTTTTTCACTTTTTTCCTCTCCTCCCCTATGATCCTCTGCCTTGTTTCCTAAATTCCACTATCAGTGAGAATATATGAAACTTGTCTTTCTCTGATTGACTTATTTCACTTAGCATAATACCCTCTACTTCCACACCGCTGCAAATGGCAAGATTTCATTTTTTTGATGGCTGAGTAATATTCCATTGTATGTATGTATGTATGTGTGTGTGTGTATATATATGTATATATATATCACATCCTCCTTTATTTTTAATAGCTTTATTGAGATATAATTCATATACTATAAAATTCTTCCTTTTAAGCGTACAATTCAGAGTTTTTTTAGCATATTCACTGGGTTTTGCAATTAGCACCACCTTTTAGTTTCAGAATATTTTTACCACCCCAACAGGAACCCCCTTACCCATCATCAGTCATCTCCATTTCCCCTTCTCTCTAGCCTCTGAAAACGAATCTACTCTCAGGCTCTGGAGTTTCCCACTTCGGGAAACTTCATGTTTACAAATACTATATGGCCTTTTGTGTCTGGTTTCTTTCACTTAGCATGTTTTCAAGGTTCATCTATGATGTAGCTGGTATCAGTATTTCATTCTTTTTCATGGCCGAACTGTATAGATATACCACTTCCTTTTTTTATCCCTTCCTCAACTGATAGACATTTAGATTGTTTCCACTTTTGGTTATCATTTGTGTAGAACTTTTTAATGTTTACAATTTTCTTGCATATATACCTAAAAGAGGAAGGGCCAGATGGTTAATCTACGTTTAACGTTTGTTTTTGTTTTTTATTTTTAAATTTTTGTTTTGGGAGGGAGGGAGAGAGAATCTTAAGCAGGGCATGGAGCCCAACATGGGGATTGATCTCACCTTGAGATCATGACCTGAGCCAAAAATCAAGAGTTGATGTTAACCAACTAAGGCACTCAAGTGCCCTACTGCCAAACTATTTGGCAAAGAGGCTACACTATGTTCCACTCCCACTAGTGATGTGTAATGATAAAGATTTTTCACACCCTCACCAATAATTATTATATATTTTTTAAAGACTTGAGAGAGAGAGAGAGAGAGAGAGAGCGCCCAAGTGCACAAGCAGGGGGAGAGGCAAACTCCCTGCTGAGCAAGGAACCCAATAGGGCTCAATCCCAGGACCCTGAGAACATCACCAGAGCCACCAGATACCCCTATTATTATCCATTTTTTACATTATAGCCACTCTAGCAGGTGTGAAGTGGTTTAGTTTCTCTAATGACAACAATGTTGAACATCTTTCATCTCTTTACTGCCCTCTACATATCTTCTTTAGAAAAATGTTTATTCAAATCCTTTGCCCATTTTTAAATTGGGTTATTTGTCCATTTATTGTTGAGTTGTAACCATTCATTATATATTCTGGATATGTATCTTTATAAGACACATGATTTCAAAATATTTCTCCCAATCTACGGTTTTTTCACTTTCTTGTTGATGTCCTTTGAACCATAAAAGTTTTTATTTTTGATAAATTCCAATTAATCATTTTTTCCCTTTTCTGCCTTAACCTTTACTCCTTGTTTATGCAGAACATCAAGGGCAGCCAGAGGTGAGGCCTCAGGGACTTCTGTGGGTTTTCCTGGACGTATGCACAATCCTGCACGTGCCTGTGGCCTTCTAGATTCCCAGGAATATGTTGGAATTTTTCAAGGCCCCCTGTTAAAATCTATTGCTCAATTTTTCCCTTTAAGTTGTTTGGTCAGCCTCTTATTAGTCCTCACTGGTATCACCACCTCAGGTCACTATAATGTTAAAAAATTGCCACTGATTACTTCAACAAAGACCATATGGACTTTCCTTTGGAGCAAGCTCCAAATCAGGTCAAATAAAGATTAAGTCCTGAGAATGGAACTTCGAAGGGAGCTGCCATATAGGTCAAAATAGAATTTTGTGAAACTCCAAAATCGTTAAGTTTCTTTTAGTGGTTGCCAGGCCTCATTTTTGCAGTTACCTCTGTTGTAAGATTGTTAGTTTTCAAGACTGTGGAAGAGAGGGGGATGGGAAGAGATCAAGTTAAAAATCCATAAAGTTCACTGCTCTTACAGAGAGTCAGCCATTTTTCTTGAGAAATAAAAAGCTCCATGAATTTCAGAAATAAGTGTTTCATTAATTTTCAGAGTTCTTAAAATTTTGCTTTTGACAATTCTTTCCAGTGTTTTCATTACTTTCGTGGAGGAGATTTTTACTCTGTTACTCTACTGTTCTAGACGTATTTCTTCCATGCTGTAGTTTTGGCACTTCCCATGCACCCAGTGCTGTGCTAAATGGGTTAACCTGATAATTTGACTTGGTCTTTACAACAATTCATAAAGTAGGTACTGTTATTATCCCCATTTTACAGGTAGAGAAGCAGAGATTCAGATTAGCAGGAACTTGCCCCAAGTCCCAAAACCAAATGACTGATTTTTAAACCCAGGCATTAATTCCAGAGCTTATACTCTTAAATATCAAATTACACTCTCCTATTAGCCCTCTCCAAAAACCCAAGAGGAAAGAAGTTTAAGCATCAGCAATATTTAAGTTAGTATAAATATGGCCATTATATCAGAGGCAAAAAAAAAGTAAACAGAAATGATAATATCTGATATAAATATTCTCTGCTTTAGTACCTCCCCTCACATTTTAAGGGAAACATACTATGCTAAAGGCCATGTGCTTCTGAGGTTTCTGAGTTTTTAAAAAAAAAACTAGTATGTTTTAAAATAACTTAGAAATTCTTTAGATATTATATAGTTTAAAGTTTTGTACCACTATCAAAAAAAATAGGATTTATGTTCTCCGGCCAGTAGGGAAAAATCCTAAGGAGGAAAATGCGACTCCAACTAAACCTTCTACCTAAAATAATTTATACTAATAAGAAATGAATACATTCAACAATGAGAGATTCCAGAGTCAAGCCCTGGTTTATTGGTCTACCTTGCTTATTGCTGGTTTCACTGAAGTGATCATTTAAGAGAGCATGCACACACATGTGTGTTTGGAGGGGAGGTGGGAAGAGAGACAATCTTGAAACAGACTCCCTGCTGAGCACAGAGCAGAGCCAGATCGGAGGGTGGAGGTGGCTTGGTCCCACAACCCACGAGATCATCACCTGAGCCAAAATCAAGAGCCGGATGCTCAACGGACTAAACCACCCAGGTGCCCCTGAATAAGTCTTTTAAAAATAAGCTGACAGCTCAGGCAGCAACCTCTTCGACCTCAGCCGCAGCAACATCTTCCTAGGAACATCGCCAAAGGCAATGGAAGCAAGGGCAAAAATGAACTATTGGGATTTCATCAAGATCAAAAGCTTTTGCACAGCAAAGGAAACAGTCAACAAAACCAAAAGACAACTGACAGAATGGGAGAAGATATTTGCAAACGACATATCAGAT